>APFE031730987.1:25945-69018 GCA_000404065.3 Pinus taeda | reverse complement strand
TGCTGGCCTGTTCATGAAATTTTGGGAAGAGAGATACAACCCAGAAAAGGAAACCATGCTTGACGCACCAGTCTGGGTAAGACTGTTTGGGCTTCCTAATGAGTTCTGGGACCCTGAAATCTTGGAGGGGATTGGCAATACGATTGGGAGCTTTGTTAAAGCAGCAGAGGCTACAAAACGAGGTAAGTATAATGCGTACGCGAGAATCTGTGTTTACATAAATCTGGCAGATCCTCTCCCAGACAATGTCGAAATCGAGTACCATGACACAATCTGGAAACAGCCAATTGATTACGAACATATTCCCTTCCATTGTCGCATCTGCCACGAATATGGCCACCTATACAGGCAATGCCCTCTGAATAAAGAGGAAGAGTCCAAGAAAAGTCAAATAGCCCAACAGAGAAATACTGTGAGAATGGAGGATTCAGAGAGAGGCTTTCAAAAGGTTGTAAGGAAGAGAAAACAAAACAAAGAAGGACCGAAGCCCCAACCACAGAAGAAGTTCAGCCAAACAAGCAATCAAAATCAATTTGAGGCACTGCAGAGTGAAAATGAAGAATATGAAGTAAACTTGGAAGACGATGAGGACCCAGAGAATACCCCCATGGACATCACTGGAGAGGAAAAAGGAAAAGGAACAGATCTAAAGAAAACAAGCAGGGAACAACTGGAGGAAAAGGAAACAGAAACAGAACTGGCATCTAGGATGGAAGTGGAAAACTCGACAGAAAATGAAGCGGAGGAGGAAAAACTCATGAGAAAGCTACTCCAGGAATGGAAGTATCTGGACAGCAGATTCATACCTGAAAAACAAAAACAATTATATAAAGAAGCTTTTCAGAAATATAAAGAGAAAAAAGGAGAACCCCCAGACAAACCAGCTATGACAGAAAGCGAGCAGGACAATGAAGACAAAGGAATGGGCAGCTCTGGAAAAAACAGTAGGAAACGAGGCTGGAAACCAATGAGTGAGACTATCCAGACAGTGGGAAAGATATTGATAAACTCAGGTAAAGTGATACCTCTGTCGGAGGTATTTTTCCCCTCTTATAAAAAGTTTTAAATGATAGTTATCAGTTGGAATATTAGAGGCCTGAATAGTAGAGGTAAGCAGAGACATATAAAGGACAAGTTGAAAAAGGAGAAACCTAGTATCATGATCTTACAGGAAACAAAAATTTTGATTTCACAGCTAGTAGAAATAATCGAAAAAAGTAATCTCCCATATCAAGTGATTGGGCAAGATGCAATAGGGGCTGCAAGAGGTATTGCAATCTTGTGGAACCCCAATGAACTTATCATAGACAACTGGTCCAGCATGAATGGATCCCTTACTGGTCTGGGTAGGATCGTAGGAACTACTCAACAGGTAGCTATTACAGGGGTCTACGTCCCCCCCTCCTCGGGGAGAAAGGAGCAGTTCATTAACAGCTTCAAATCTATCTGCAGACTCTACCCTGAAGCGGCTTGGATCATTGGTGGGGATTTCAATTTGATCAGATCCTTGGACGAGAAAAAAGGAGGGCTGAGGAGGAGAGATCATTTCATGGATAGCTTCAATGAAATGATTGAGGAACTCAGGCTTGTGGATATCCAGAGTATCAATGGGATCTACACTTGGAACAACAGAAGGGGAGGTAAAAACCAAATTGCTTCTAGACTGGATAGATTCCTAGTATCGGAAACCGTCATGAAGATGGATGTTTTTGTGGAGGCCAGGATCATTCCATCTTTGGGATCGGACCACTGGCCGATCCGATTAGAAATTGACATTAAGAGGATTCAGGGGAAAAGGCCCTTCAGATTTGAAGCCTTTTGGTTAAGAGACCTTGATTTCATCAAAAAAGTTGAGGACTGGTGGGGAAATTGCACTAGTGAGGGCAGATGTAGGATGCACACGTTCCAACTGAAGTTGAAAGAGATGAAAGGCCAAATAAAAAGATGGAATAAGGAGGAATTTGGCAATATCTTGGAAGATAAACAAAAACTAGAAAAGGAAATGGTGGATATTCAGCAGAAGATAATATTAGAAGGCAGAACAGAGGATAGCATCAATAAAGAAGGGGTAATCCTTGGCAGATTAGAAGAACGACGAAAACAAGAGGAGATCCTGTGGCGTCAAAAATCTAGGATAAAATGGCTAAGGGAAGGGGAAATAAACACTAAATTCTTCCACCAAGCTATGATCAAGCATAGGCAAGGAAACAGGATTTTATCAATTAAAAACAAGAATGGAGAGAGAGTTGTTGAGCAGAACGAAATTGAACAAGTCCTGATGGAACACCACAAGGAGATTCTGGCAGAACCTCAAGTTGATAGAACGAGAGCCATTCAAGAGATCTGCTCAGCTATCCCCAGCTTGGTCTCTGAGGACCAAAACAAAGCTCTTATGCAGGCAGTGACCCTAGAGGAGCTGGAGGAAGTTGTGAAGGCTATGAAAAAGGGGACTGCTCCTGGGCCGGACGGTTTCACAGTGGACTTTTACCAAGCGGGCTGGCACTTCCTGGGAAGAGATATACTGGACTTAGTGGAAGAATCAAGGATAAACCAAAAGGTATGGCCTGCCCTCAATTCTACCTTTTACGCTCTCATCCCCAAGGGAGATAACCTTGAAGAGGCTAATGGCTTCAGACCTATAGCCTTGTGTAATGTTATTTACAAAATGATTACTTCTCTGATTGCCAAAAGATTAAAACCTCTCTTGGATAATTTAATCTCGGCTGAACAAACTGGTTTTGTGGAAGGCAGGAAGATTCTTGATGGCCTTGTTGTAACTCGGGCGGTTATCCACTCCTTAAAAGTTAAAAAACAAAAAGGAATGATGATTAAATTAGACTTATCTAAAGCTTATGATAGATTAAACTGGAAATATTTGGAAACTGTCCTGGAGAGATTTGGTTTTCATCAAAGATGGATTGCTTGGATCCATAACCTGATCTCCTCCCCTCACTTTTCTATTCTGGTTAATGGAAGCCCCTCAAAAACTTTCAACGCCTCTCGAGGTATTAGACAGGGAGATCCCTTATCCCCATTTTTATTTATTCTTGCCGCTGAGGGCCTTGGTCGCTTCATCAAACAAGAACGAACAGAAAATAGACTTAAAGGGTTGCAAATTTGGGGAAACAACTTACCCCTAACTCATCAACAATTTGTTGATGACATAATGTTGTTTGGAGAACCAACAGTAAGAGAAGTCCGACATCTCAGAAGAATTTTGGATTTGTTTGCAGAGGCTTCTGGGTTAGAAATCAATAAGGATAAATCCTGCATCTTTATCTTCAACACAATAGACCAGGTCAAATCTCACTTAATCAGAATCCTAGGATTCAAAAGGGGGGAATTACCTACTAAATATTTGGGTAATGTTCTGGACTTCACTTCTAAGAGGGTGAAAAACTGGCAAGGAGTGCTGGACAAATTAAGCAACAAGGTTGCAAATTGGGCCTTCAGAGTTCTCAACATAGCTGGCAGGGTTGTTCTTGCTAAGTCGGTCCTTCAAGCTATCCCTATCTACCCTCTTTCGATTATGGCCGCCCCTGTTGGGGTTTGTGCTAAAATCAGAGAAATCATCAGGAAATTCATATGGAGCGGATCCGATCAGAAGAAAAAGTGGGCCCTGGTCTCGTGGAGTCAGCTAACTGAAAGAAAAGAGAAAGGCGGGTTAGGCTTGAGAGACCCTGAAACTCTTAACAGGGTCCTGGGGGCCAAGTTGTGGTGGAGATGGCTTAGTGGTGGAAACTATCTCTGGAAAACAATATGGAGGATAAAATACAGAATGCCAGCCTCTCAGGTCGATATCCTCAGACAACAGGAAATTCCCAAAGGCTCCGTAATTTGGGAATTAGCCACCCAAAACTGCGATCTGATTAGCAAACATACCTTCTGGGAAATCCAGGGTGGCTCAGAGGCCAACTTCTGGGATGACAGGTGGCAACAACATGAAAGTTTGAATAGCATCCAGAACCTCCTCCAGATCTGTGGCAGAGTTGAAGGAAATAGAATCAGTGTCAAGGACTATTGGAAAGTAAATGACATATCGGAGGGGTGGAGAGTCTGGGAAGACCCGACAGCATGGGCTCGGGAGCTCACCCCAGAGCTCCAAGATTGTTACAGGAAAGAAATGGGATCAAGAAGAATTAGAGTTTGCCAGGGGAAAGACATCCTATGTTGGGGGAATTCTATGAAGGGGACTTTCACAACCAAAGAGGCTTATTACCTAATGGGTTCTCAGAACAGAGAAGACGGAAATGTGGAATGGAAAACAATATGGGAGGGCAACTGGTGGCCGAAGGTGACGATATTCATTTGGTTGGCAACTAAAAATAAAATCTTAACCTGGGACCGTATTCATAAAAAGGGATTTAATGGCCCGTCACGTTGTTACCTGTGCAACAATGACACTGAGACTAGAGATCACCTGTTAGTCAGATGCCCATATACAGAGAAACTCTGGATGCTTGCTAAATGATTGTTCAAAAAACCAGGAGTTAACAGCAGGGAATTTAATGACTTGATTTTTAACTGGCATAACGAAACCTTTGGCTGCAGGGTGCTTCAGAGGGCTTGGAATCTTATATCCCCCTTTATCCTCTGGATGATCTGGAAGGAGCGAAATCGGAGGATATTTCAAAATTCTGCCAAGAAACCAGAGGTAATTTGGGATCGGGTGGTCGAAAGCATGCGGGAGACTATCCTTGTCAGTAAATGGGTGAATGATGACTGGAAGGAAAATCCGGATGAACAAGAAATTCTGAATAAAATAAACCTAAAACCCGAAATGGTTCACTTTAAATGTTCGACCAGCCAGGATATGCAAACTCAAAGCCCAGAAAAGTTTAGCTATCCCAGTGACCACTTTGTTAAACTCAATTTCGACGGGGCCTCGAAGGGGAACCCAGGCGACGCTGGTTTCGGGGGGATTTTCAAGGACAGCAATAGCAGAGTCAGATGGATTTTTGTTGACTGGGGAGGCCAGATGACTAATAATGAGGCCGAGTTCTGGGCCCTTCATCAAGGATTACAGATAGCCATCAGGAACGCCTACTCTAAGTTGGAAATTACAGGGGACTCGCAACTCGCGGTGGACATGCTGCGGAGGCTTAACAATGGGAAGGGATGGGAGAAGGTTACTAAAAGCTGGCGGACTGCGGGGATTGTTAAAGAAATTGCAGCGCTCCTCAAATGCATCGACTACAGGATTATCAATCATGTCCGCAGAAAAGGGAATCAGGCAGCGGATTGGCTGGCCAATTGGGGAAGTAGAGGACGTGGCAGCACAATCGATAGCCAGTGGCGAGCCGTAGAAGGAAATGGGGAGTGGAAGGAGCTGGCGGACCTTATCAAGGCCGATCATGATCAAGCCAAAAATGCCAATGCACGGAGCAGTGCGCTGGAATAAAAGGGGACAGTGGAGTTCCCGACTCAAGAACAGGGGGCGATTGGGACCTGATGTGATCATAATTATGGACTACAGGATGACGGATCAAAATTTTGATGGCAGTATAGCGGCGGCGGGTGGAGCGGTTAGACAAAAGTACACACATGGTAAGTTAATTAATGCCAGAACTATGAGAGGTGGTGGATGCGATTCATCTGACAGCACTCTTGAGGAGATTAATATGGAAATGATGGTGGAGAGTAGGGGCTCGTACAGGTGGCTTTCGAAAACCGACACAATTTGTATCCCCGATGAAAGGCATTTGCTTTATAACCACGGATGGCCGATGGTCACGGCATTCTGTGAGCACCCAATTTGGAAAAGATCGGAGGTTTCCACTGAGCGGCATCAGAGAGCTGTTACAATCTCTGGCAAGTAGAGAAAGCACCGAGACAGACCCGTGGACAGTATGGAGACCAGACGGAAGCTAAAACAGGTTGAGGAGCGTCAGTATGCAAGGGATGAGAATAGGAGCCACGAAGGCAAGGTTTTTATGCAGGAGGATCCGCCTTTCACTGTGTGGGAAGTTGAGGACAACTCGGATGAAGATAAGATTCTGGAGACCGTGCGCGATGGTAGGCGCTATCATAAGAATGCGGCTGAGGAAGGTCAGGAACAGACGCAGACGGAGCAATTAAATTGCCGGGACTCGAAGGTCCGCCGCTATGGCATGAGGAAGCGTCGTTCTACGCCTGCTGAGGTGGAGGACGCCCTGGAGGAAGACTTAGGCAAAAGAGCTGTGAGAGATCGACGAAACCCCCAAAAGAACTCTGCTGAAAAGACTAAACAGAAGGTGAGGACTGATCTTCCCGATTATCAGACTGCGGGGATCCGCCGCTTTGGACTGCGGAAGCATAGCATTTCTCCTGACAGTGAAAGAGACCTGCCGGGCAAGCGGGGCAAGGGGCAGAGAGAGCCCATAAAGGAGGAGGGCGAAACTTCCAGGCACTCGGGCAAAGGCAAAAAACCCAGGGAAACTGTTAAGCTCCGCGTTCGTCAGGCAGAGCAGGCCTTTCTCCGTCACTCCCACCTGGCTGTGTGTCGAATCATGGATTACCTTGATGAGGAAGCGTTGCAGAATCAGTCTGATGAGGAAATGGAGGAATTAGAATTTCTCCTTCATGACCTGGGTCATACCAGAGGAAGGATGTCCTTAATCAAACAATCGCTGCATATTTATTGGGTAATGAAGGGGCTTCTTGCCAAGGCCATGAAGCACGTGGCCAAAGAGATGGTGGAGCTGGCTCTCGGAGATCAAACTATTCGCAGAGAACTGAGCTACCTGCGTATTGCTATGACAAAGCAAGAGGAGCAGCTGGATGCTATCCAACAAATGCTGAATCGAGACCACTCTGGACCAGAGGGAGCTGCAAACAAGCATACGGATGGCGGCATCAATTGAGTTAATAGATGGTTAGAAACTGCAAGTGGTTTTTTTGTTTTGGTTCTATTCATGTGCAAGATAGGAGCAATCATGTTATGCAGACTAGTAGTTTTAGCAATAGTTTCAGCAAGTTTCAAGACTGCATAGTTTACTTAGCTAAGTCTGCCAGGCTGTGGACCTATTATTTTTGGGCTGCTATTAAAAACTATAGATGGTGCTATGTCCCGGTTTCCCCTCGAGGGCAGGCTTAAACTGTTTTTCTGAATATGTTGTAATGTTTTGTTGATCAAAGTAATAAGAATGAGTACCATCCTAGCTTACAAAAAAAAAAAATTATCATTTGTCTCTTCTTCAAATTAATTATGGCCATATGTCAAATGCCCAGTCAATTCCAAGCAATGTAGGAAAAGGGTTATTTTCATCGATGATCTATTACTTCAAAATCAACAATAGTGCAAACTCCTTCAATATCCACTGTGACACCTAGTAGTCTTCCCAGAGGGAAGATCTTTTGCTGATTTTCCATCCTTAACTGAATGGGTGACTACTGTAGCTTTGTCTTACCCATTAATTCCCATGTCTACTTCGTCAAGAAATTAGCATCAGACCCCAGATCCAGAAGAATTTTATCCATCTCATACTCTCCTATATGTGTATTAAGCCTCATTTCTCTTCTGGTTCTCTTCTGTTGATGCAAATTATTGACTACATGAATCTCACTTTACAGTGTTTCTTTGGATGCACAGGAATCTATCAACTCCTGAAGCCCTTCTACAACCTTTTGATCTCTTAACAATTTCATACAAGTCTACAGAAAATACTTTAAAATACCTAATTGATTTGTTGAATCATGGTCTTGTGTCAAAGCTCTATTCTTTGTCAAAGCTGGATTTTGTATCGAAGTTGATGACACATCACAGTTACTTTTCTAGTCGGGCTTTGGCTGTGCATTAGTTGTCGAAGCTCCAACATCCATAAAACTTTGCTTTGCTTCCATAAATACTTCTTTTTCTTTTTGAATATCAAAAATGGGAACTTTCTCAGAAGTCTTTATGACCCATGCACTTTCATATTATTTCTTTTCATTTGCTTTATCACTACTAGTCGTAGCTCCACTTGTAGTGACAATACTAATTCGAGGTTCGTCGATCCTCCTTTCAGTAGTCATCATTTGAATATTTTGTGTCGGATTTTGATTCCTTTCTCTTGCATCTTCACCATAAGTACAGGACATTCTTCAATTACATGGTCAAAGGATTTATGGTACTTACATCTCATTGTGGGGTTCTAGCAGTCTCTCATAAAATGACCTGGTTGGCCACAATTATAGAAAATGATATGTCCGCATCCTCGACCATCTCCACCACCTTTACCTCTTCCTTGGTAACCTCCTTGACCACCACGTTGTCCATTTTACTCATGCCCATGCTCTTCTTCTTGCATTCTATAAGCCTCAGCAACAAACTCCGCCATTAGTTCGTAAGCCCGTCAATTATTCTCATCATGTCCTACTAGTTTACAAATTTGCAATATAGATTCCTCAGAGTTTGTACATATTTATGTAAGAAGTAAAAGTATTTTGAATCATGTTGGCCTATATTCTTACATATTTCTCACCACATGCTATATCCTACATTCAAGGTATTTAGTGCCCCACCAGCCATGTAATTTTTAAAGATAGGGCATTGTTCTTTAGAATGGCCCTTTGATCTGCACTTCGTACACCATACTTCTTCTCTAACTTGTGTGTTTTTGTTGATGTCTTGTATATGTATGGTTAGGTTTTCTAGTTGATTTTGAATACGTTGCATGCCTACATTAGTATCTCCTATATGCAAAGCTTCCAATGTCATCGGAATATGTAGAGCTTCGACTTGACTTTCTATCATTTGTTGCATCAATGGCAATCTAATATGTGGTAGCAACACAGATATAAACCATTCTTGATGTTGTTGTGGAGCTATGTCGAAGTTTACTTGATCCAATAACACCTTAAATATTTGATCAAACTCCCAAATAGACTCAGTAGGTTTTTGTTTGATTTCTTTCAACTTGGTGATGCACTCTGACTCAGACTTTGGCTTCTTAAACTCTTTTATCAGTGTTGTTTTAATATCTAGAAATGTTATGTTCTGATTATTTGAATACTTCATATACCATGTCAATGTTCTATCTCATAATGTTGTAGTGAGTTACGCTTTCTTTATATTCTCATCATTCATCTACTTCTATATCCATACAGCTTAACATAAAAACCAAAATTGTTCTAGATAATCCAATCCAATTCCTTTGAAAACTGGTACCTTAATATCGTTAGTCATACTTCTTCTTAGAGGGAGAGGGGGAGGAAGGGAAGGGGATGGGGGTAAGAGGGGTAGGGGGTGGGGGAAATCTCAAAATGCCTTGGCTATTACTGGATTATGGCTTTTACGAACTCTCATGCTAGGAGGATGAATATTGGAAAGTTCTTTGGGGTTATCAAGGTCGCTTTCTTCTTTGTCACTTTTAGATCCACTCAAAAGAGGACTATAGTCAGTCTCTACAAAGGTCTTCAAGTCTTGTCCACGAGATCCCTTTCTGGTATCTACTCTATATCTATTTCCACTTTACGTTACTTCAATCTCTTGCTCAGATTTATTTTCTCTTCTTCCAAACATAAGTAAACTAGTAATCTGACTACATACATAAAACTCCCTTTTCACATAGAAGCATCTTAATCCAAAGTTTCAGATATTTTAAATACTTACCTCGCGATCCTTTGAAGAATCGTCGTTCTACTTCGTTATAGGACATGGTCAAATCTATGGTGAACTCAATAATGAATCCTCCCAAGATGTTATCAATCCAAAAATCGGCAGCCCTTGAGATCCTATAGTCAATGCTCTTGAGTCGTTATATCAATTCAGGAATCCACAACATAGGTTCTTCACCCTTAAAACATTTCTTCCTTTCGGTCAACCTGATATCGACTCATACATATCAACAGGAAAAGAAGCGAATAAAATTTCGTATTGATCTGTAAAAATATACTTATGTAACCAAGCTTCAGATGTCAGACAAGGGTTTCTATTTTTTTGATCCGTAAATTCTCGCTCTTTCAGGTTTATCCAGTCTTGAATCTCCTTCTTCGAGAGGTACCACATCCACATATCCCTCAAATAGATCCTGATCCCGGCAATGGAACCATTTGTTGGCTTGGTTTGGGTTGACCCAGGGTCAATCTATATTGTGCACCAACAAAACCCTTAATCATTGGCCCTTTCGGCAATGACGTGTAAGCGGATCACATTCTCACCTGAAGTGACTATGGGAGGATGCAGAACTAGGTTTCTATAGCCTTGAGGGACTAGGAGATGTGGTATTATTATGTTATCTTATTCTTAGTACTTATAAATCACTTCGCCGCATTAGATTAATCAATTAAACGTTCCATATAAACAATCATTGTGTTGAAGTAAAATGCAACTATAATAACTGGTACTCTACAATAGATAATAAGTAAATATACACATCAAAACACAAATTTACCATGGTTCACCCCAGTGTAGGGCTACTTTCACAAAAAATGTTGCTCAATATAATAAATCTCTGAACAATAGATAGTTCTTGGCCTACACACTAAGTTGTAGGTTTTCTGTGCACTCAGCTGTAGAATCGGGCCTCTGTGAACTCAGTTGCAGAGCCTCGCCTTCTTTACCAAATTACAGATCACAATAATTTTCCCATAACACTGATCTGGATCAATTTGATTTGATGATTCTCTTCTTATTATTTTACCCTATATATATTATTACATTGTAGGGTTACATCATCAAAATACCATGGACTCCTTAAAACAAGAAATTATGGTCCCAAAACCATTGATTCCTTACAAAATCACATGCTTTGACAAAAAGGAGTGGCTTCGACCCACCCTATAGCCCTTATGACACCGCGCGGTATATTCAAAATGCTCCACTGCTCTATCCACTTCACGCTAAATTATACGCTCCACTCCACAAAATGCGAAGTCTTTTCCAAAATCTAGGCCAAGTTGGGTTGCGCTCAACAAATACTAGCCCCTTTTCCAAGAATAATCAAGGATGATGTGCCATCCTCTAGAATTATGGCAATCAATTTTGATAGGTCAACTTCTCAGATGCATAAATTTCGCATATGTGCTCTGATGAGGTGAATCTTGCATCATAGGAAAGGTATTAGTCTGTATATTATTGTATCTAGGTCCACAATAAGTTCAAGACCACAAAAAATGTCTATTTAAGGCATGAAAATGGCTCCTAAAGTTTTTGACCCAAAATTTTTCAAACTGGGTCCATCTGTGAAAATGGACTTGTGCACTGATTCCTCCACTTTTTGTACTCTAAAAGCATCCAAGATGAAAATTAAGATAGTGATCCAATTTGAATCCCACCTTCACATTTTTAAAGGTGTTTGGTCCCAAAAGACTTCTACTAAATGATGCCAGGAATTTTTTTTCCTCCACCTTCTCTCAAATGTATGATTTAGCGTCGCATGGAAAATGTCGTTTCAACCCAATTTGCCAAAATTCATGTTGCCCTTGTCTTGTAGTTCTATAACTCTTTTGAAATTTTGTATATTCTACCAAATATAATCTAGAATCTAGTGCCAAACCTTCTAAAGAAGGTAGGACCTATTCCTCTTCATGATCTAGCATGGAAGGCTCATAAAGTTTTAGATTCTCTATAATCACACTAAGTAAATGTGCATGTATTGTAGTTTTATCTCCCACCTTTTTTAGTATCTAAAAAGGAACATATTGCAGAGCCTTTATTTTATTACTAAGACCTTGTAGCCTCTCCTTTTTCAAATATAATCACAATATGTCTCCCACCTTGAACAATCTCTATGTCATGTGTTGATCATGCTTGTGTTTTCACTTTTCCCATGACTTTCGCAATTTCTCTTGTATTTGTAGATGCATATCCTTGATATTCTAAAAAAAGAAATTCCCATAACATGTCCCCTATAAGATCCTCCCTAACTCCCCCTTGCTTCCCATGTGCAATATCCAAAGGTGAAGGTGGAAAATATCCAAAATAAGTTTCAAATAGGGACTTATCAGGAGAGGTGTGGACTACTTAGTTATAAGAGTGTTGTATATATACCAAATTTTCTCCTCCCTTCTTTGGATTCTTATTATTGTAACCCCTCAAAAGATACACCAAAGTCCTCTTGAATACTTAGATTTTACCATATTTCTATGGATGAAATGTCATATAGCTCTTCAACTTTGTGTGCATCTTCTCCCACAATATAGTCCAAAATGCAATGAGAAATATTGTGCCCCTATTTGAAATGGTGTTCCTTGGTATCTTGAAGATCACCTATACTTTTCCAAAGAACAAGCTCATTTCTTCTTTCCCATTGATGGTATTTTTACAAGGAATTAGAACACACATCTTGTTGAACCTATCAACTACCACAAGTAAGCAGTCATGTCCCTTCCTAGTTTTTGATAATCTTCCCACAAATTCCAAGAAAATGCTTTCCCATGGATGAACAGTTATAGGAAATGGATTATATAGACTGTGTTTCCTATTACTAGGCTTATGGATACTACAAATAATAAATCCTCTTATGAACCTAGCTACCTATTCTTGCATCTTGGTCCAATACGTCTACCTTTGCAAGTTGTCCATTCTCTTCCCTACACCAAAGTGCCCTACAACCTTGGAGGTGTGAGCCTCTCTAATCAAGTGCATTCACTCACATTTAGGAACACATAATTTATCTATCCTATAGAGTAACATATCTTTTATGGTAGTCAATGTTGTTGTCACCATTTTACACACAACTCTAGCTCTATAACTATTGAAACACCTCCTTGAAATCCTCATCCTTGTGTATGTCTCTTTGTATACATCATGGTTGAAAGGATCCATGTGGATAAGAGTTCCCAAAAATTTTATATTTGATGTGGGTAGTTTTGAAATCATGTTGTAAATCTTGTTTTTGTTTCCCTTCGTGTACGTTATCACTAAATGAAATTGTAGTAGAAACCCCATCTACTTGTAAATTATGCTTGGTCTAAAGAAGCTTAGTTTAGACCTGGAGGTACTATAGTGGTTGGTGATCTATGTGGATTACTATCTCCTTTCCATAGTGTTTCCACTTTTTAAAAGCCTTTGTCAAGGCATAGAGCTTCTTGTTGTGTGTGGGGTATTTGATAACTTCCCCATGATATACTTCAAAATAATAACATACATGCCTTACTTCCTACATCAAAACCACTCCCATAGCATACCTACTCACATAAATATGCACTTTGAAGGGTTGTTTCAAGTTCAATAATGTCAGAACTAGTGCTTGACTAATCTCATTCTTTAACTCCTCAAAGGCCCCCTATTGACCCTTTCCCCACTAGAAACTCTTGCCAATCATTGTTACATTGTGGAGTGGTGTTACTATTGTTGAAACTGAGGCTATGGGTTTTCTTAGGTATTGTGCTTCCCCAACCAAATTCCTAACATTAAAAACATTAGTAGGCACTTATTGCTTCATGATATCCTCCATCTTAGCAAGATCTATCTTCAGTGCTCCTCCACCTATCACATGCACTAGATACAACAAATAATGTTGTGGAAATTTTCAATTATTGATATTTACCAATAGTTGGTGCTTCCTTAATTTTTTTAAGACCTGTGTCAAATGTGATATTTGTGCCTCCCATGTAGTACTATATACTAGTATATCATATAAATAGACAATAATGAATGAATTTATAAAAGGGTGTAGTATATAATTCATTAACCTCATAAACAACATATTTCATTGCATAGACCAAACGACATGACTAACCACTCATATAAACCTTTTCTGGTTTTGAAGGTGGTGTTATAGGTCTCTTCTTCCTTGACTTGAAACTGGTGATATCCAGACTTTAAGTCCATATTGGTGAAGTCTTTGGTTTGTTGCAACTGATCCAACATATCATCTATCCTAGGCAATAGATACCTATTCCTGAGTGTAATTTTGTTTAACACCTTATAATCAATACACATCCACCGAATTCCATCCTTCTTTGGCACTATGATGATGGGTGACCCACATGGTGAGGTATTTGGTCAAATGAAACCCTATTCTAGTAGTTGTTGCAAAAGCTTCTTCACCTCACTTTCTTCTATAACAGACTACCTATATAGATCAATGTTTAGCAACAGGGAGTCTAAAAAAAGTTGGATATTTTGCTCCACTTCTCTCTTGGGTGGTATCCCTTTAGGCGCCTAGAACACACCCTTGTATGCCAATAGAAACTCTTCTAGTTATTTCTTGTGTTCCTTTGTATGCCCATCCATGGATGGATTTACTCTCATTGACTCTTCTACAAATTTATTTTCTCTTTAAAATGTTAAAACAAGCTTCTTTCTATAATTGATCAGTTTCTTGGATTGGTTGGCACTTACCAGTGAAATTTTGGACTTGACCTTTTGCATATTGATGGTGAAGGATATTCCATCCTTTATGAGGTGGTATTGGTTGGCTCTCCACATGAATATTTATTCTTGTATGTATATATAGGGACTTCCACATACATCAAATGGAAATACATCTAGTTCTACTTCACCAACAAAATCAACGCTATTAGAAAATATGATTTTTCACTGTTCAGTTACCACTCCACATACATCAAATGGAAATACATCTAGTTCTACTTCACCAACAAAATCAACGCTATTAGCAAATATGATTTTTTGCTATTCGGTTACCTTTATTTTCACACGCTTATTTATGGGCTTGGATGATCACAAACTCTAAATCCCAATTTCTTCATTGTCTATGCTAAAATGATATTTTCCTATGATCCTAAGTCGAATAGAGCATCAATATTTATCTTCTGGACATGTATCTTTATATGGAAGAGTTTGGCCTTTTCATTCTCTTCTTGTTGCTAAAGGATACTTAGATTTACCCCCTTCTACACTAATTTATGGATAATCTTCTCATCCACTTCCAAGTCCCTTTCCACTTGATTACTCTAATCTATGGTCATGATATTTTTATTCTTAATATCTTTCTTTTTTTTCTTTGGATTGAGCTATAGATGCAACTTCCAAGACTTCTCCTATGTATGATTATCAATGTTACAGTAGTTACAGTGGTTGTTGGGATATTTGAATTGGGTTGTTGTGGCTATTATATTTTTCATGCACCGATCTAGACTTGAACATAATCACTTTCTTTTGTAGGTGATTGTGTAGACCCCTAGATACTTGAGAAGTATGTTTGGGTTCTTCGGTAGATACCCGAGATTATGGTAATATCTCTAAATTTTGTGGTGTAGTCCTATACACTCTTCCCCTATCTCTGCTTGAAGTAATGCCACCAAATCAATTGGTCCTATACATGCCCAATAAGGTAAAATTGTGACTTTATGAGGGTTTTGAAATCTTCCCACTTAGCCACTGGAGTATCTCCCTCCAATCTCAAGGTCAGCATGTGGTTTTTCCACCAAGTTATGACATGGATCTTTAATTTTAGCCAAGTAAACGAAATATTATGTTGATCCTCTATATGATGGACACTAAAATAAACTTCTAAATGTTACAACCAATATGTTAACTTCATAGCATCAATATCACCTTTGATATGGCTTGATGGTGACCTTTGCTTACATTTTTAATAGGGATTTTGAACGGTTCACAACACTCAAATTGGGTTGTTCCTTTTCACGTTCTTTCTTAGACTCCCTTTCTAGTTCTTTTTTATTTACTTTTTTCCCCTCTAATCCGACCTCCATGTTAGAACCTCCATATTTTCTAAATAGCCCAATATTATTAGTTAGGGATGCCATGAAGAGGCTCAAATTACATTTTATATATGTGACTTTTGATTTAACACACAAAGCTCTCATGTACCGGATCTTGAGGGTTAGTGACATATTCTTCAGTCATGATTGGGGTTTTGTGATTTTTGGCTTAATCAATATGGATCCCCTACAAAACCCTATAATATACCTAAATAATCATGATTTGATACCAATATGATCCTTGAACTTCCATGGATATTCCACTCGATAGTTCATCTCAACAAATCTACTTTAATATATCAAAAAATCTAAAATCTACAATATGAGGGTTTATTGGTCCTTGGATTTCTAGACTGTTAATTATTGTTTATTGTGTATGTATGAAAATTATAGTTATGAATAAAATATATAACATATATAATAATCACTCACATGCCAAAATAACACAATATATGACCTTGGAAACCCTTTTAGGAGAACCCAACTGGAAGGTGAGGCTTCTTTGCTCTCACTTTATCTTAATGGAAATGGATGGAAGTACAAAGAAGTGAGACCTATGGCATGTGGCTACTACAGTGCACAAACCCTCTCTATTTTCTCTCTCCCCCTATCCACTTGTGGATAGTCTACTCGTCTATGGAACAAAATGCACTTGATTAGAATGGAACCCCTTTTCTTCCTAGTGGCCTGGTTATAATGTAGCCCAATAACCTACTGGTGGTTATGTTTGAATCCTTAAACTCATAATTAGAATTAAAATATTGACTCTTCCAAATTATTCTTAATCATGATCAAGTGGCAATCCCCTTTTCCATAAATAATAGAGGTTGAAATGGCATATTCTCACATTATTGTGGTCAATTTTGATAGGTCAACTTCTAAGAGGTTGATTGAGGCTATTCCTATGTGATAGGAAAGTTATTGACATGTAGATAATGGAATATAGATCCATATTAATCTTGGGACCACAAAAAGTGTTCATTTAAGGCCTCAAAATTGTTCCTAAATTTTTTGACCTGGAATTTTTCAAACTAGGACTATCAGTAAAAATGGTCATGTGTGTTAATTCCTCCTTTTTTCCCACTTTGAACACATCAATATGGATGAAAAATAAGACAATTATCCAATCACGGTTACAAGATTTGATATCATAAACTAATATGTTTGTATTACTTGGATGCATTTATGTGAATGATATTCCACCCTATGTGGTAAATTAGGAAGCCATGGACATATAAACATTGTTTAATCTTTTAATTGCATTCATATGGGATAAAAAACTAAGTATTTTTTTACATATTAATAACCAGGCCAATTCAAGACTTATGATCATTTTGTGAATCAAAAAGTGATGTGATATGGTCATGAGTGAGTCCATGGTGATGTTGAACATAGAAAATATATATCATTACACAAGTATCCAATGATATCCCCACTTTTGTTGGTGTCTTGGATTGTAATCTTCTCACCAACATGAAGAACAACTTTAGAGAGGAATTGTAGGGTAGAGAAAGGAACTGACTTCTAGTACACTAGAGGAAATGTTGAGTAAAGAAATGATATATTCCTAAGGTTGTGTGGGGTTGAAGAGGAAGGTGTCCAAATGGTCATGCAAATATTATGGAGGTGGCTAGCTGATGTGTTAAAGAATTAATTAAACCTTCAAACTCATCATGGTGGAATTCAAGACACATGAATATGGTGTTCTTGAATCAATGCAAGGATGCATTGAATGCATGTGCATGAATAAATTTTGCGAGTGTTCATGTTGTGTCCATGCGATCATATATGCTTGAATGCATTGTATGAATACATGATTTTGTTCTTTTTCATTGCAACTAGCATGATTACAGCTAAAATGATGCACTCATTGATAAATTCATGATATTTTAGATCATTTTCGGAGTTATTTTGATGATGAAATGAAAGAATGGCATTCTATAATAGTCATATTTTGATGGACTATACAAAATTTCTATTAGGAGAATAGAATTATGTAATGTTATACAACCAGCTCACAAAATAGAAGAAAAGATAGATCAATGAGTTGAGAAATAGCCTCTTCGAAGGGAAAACCTCCTTTACATAACATAAATGAACAATTATCGGATGATATAAATCATAAGACCTCATTTGTATATATAGGAGTCTAACGGGTCACAATATAATCAAAGCCTACATAAAAATAATAATGTAAGGGCACAATAATAACAATAGTGGGCTTCTATCGGGCACAAAAATAACAATAGGGTTCTACACAAACAATAACAATAAGGGGGATACACTATTATTATAGGGACGTAACATGGGAAATGTTAGTTTTTGAAATTTAGAAATCTTAGGAAAAAGGACATTGTATTGACATTGGAACCCTATGATTGCTAGATTAGAGGAAGCTAGTAGATTCTTTGGTAGTGGGACTCTATAATTTGGCACTATTCTTGCATTTAAAAACTTGGGCAATATGGATCGCTCAATGAATTATTTAGTAGAGAAGGGGGTGCTTGAGCATATAAAAGTGAGTGTATCAAGGAAAAGTAAACTAAATGAATGTTTTGTGATAAACTCATACAGTATGCGATGGCCCTTAGTATTGCAACAACAATGTTGCAAATTCCAAGGGTATCAGCTTTAATTATCAACCCAAGGTTCATAGAAACATAAGAGGGGTTGGCATTGTATGTGCAACATGCACTATCTTCTTCTTTTTCCAATTTTCATACAGGTGGGAGGTAGTGGTGACAAGGATAGTTGAACAAAGACCAAGTTAAGTTGTCGAACTAAGTTATGTTGCAGAGAAGTATATTTTCATAAATTAATTGCATAAAAGAAAATGGAACACACATCTATGCTACTTGCAATGAATGAAAAAATACACGGGAAATAAAGGATTGGAAACCTAAACCCTAAGTTGCGGAAAACAAAATTCAGAAAGTAATTGGGAAAAGCATCTATAAGAAACTTTGTGAGGTATATGTACTTCTAAGTTCTACAATCAACATCCCAAAGGTGTTTTAATACATCAAGGAGGTCAAACCAAATGTTTATTTCTAAGCCAGTTGAGAAAAGGGGATTTCTTACATGCTACTATAGAAGTCTTTGTTTTTCTATAGGAAGAGTCCATAAAGCTTGTAAAATAATTAGAATGTAGACCTAAGGTGAGGGAAATACGTGGTAATTCTAGAAAATGATGGCATTCAACTAGTAAAGGTCTAAGAAAGCTTCATTCAAGAACTATCATCACAAAATTGAGTCGTGTCTGTCTCTTATTGCTATAAAACCAATTGTATAGTGAAAGAATAAACTTCGGGATTTATAACAAAAAAAGAAATGGAATATAAAAATACTTGAACTTGAATTAACAAGTGTTATAATTGATGATAGCTTGCCTAAATATCCTACAATGAAGCATTTCTCAAGGAACCACCTACTTAATCATGCACAAAAAAGAGTTAGATTTGTAACTTCCAGAATTGCTTGTGTTAGAAGTTAAATAAGAAATATTCAAAGCATAATACAAAAATAAGTACAATAGGTCTCTAAAGTTCGTAAGGTGGGCCTAGCCCAAGGATGCTCAAAGTCCTTAAAGAAGAACCAAGCTAAGAGTTGGAATAAAGCATTGCTTCCATTAAGTGAAAATATTTTCTTACATTGCAAGATTGCAAAACTTGTTTGAGAATACAAAAAGCCTAATCTTGCTTTCTATTTATATTATACTCCTTCCTACTAGGCCAACTCTAGCCTCTAATTTATACATCAAGTGGGGAGAAACCTCCTTGAGAGGAGGGTTCCATTTCCCTCTAAAAATCCTAACAAAGAGGATATAGTTCTAAATCCAACTCGCAGCAATAAGAGGAGGCACTAAATTCCCTAAGCCAATCGAATTTAGGTCTTCCTGCTATAAGAAGCAACTCCCTAAAATATCTCCAGTGCTAGATCTCTTAGAATCTGCTCAATATCTTGTAAACCATGGATAATAAACATGTTAAGGCACATAAAACATGAAAACCACATTTAATTCTTCTAGGAACCCATTAAGCTAGGCAAATATACCACTATGTGTAAAATGTGGGTTCAAACATCATTTTATGTGCATAGGGAGTGGTTTCATGGGACTTATAATTTACCTATTTTAGAGACCTGTCATAACCCCCTACTGGAATTATTTCTTGTCCTTGAGCAACTCATTCTTCTTCTCTTGTTTTCTCTTGTTCATTCAACTCTTTGATTGTTAAATGCTTTACATCCCAAGTTGAGTTGGTTGAGGCTACCCCTCCTAGATAGAGTCTTGTATTTTCCTCTATCTCCTTGCACTCTCGAGATTCCTCTTCTTGGCTTTGGTGTTCCTGTAGCATTAGCAGCAAAGAGGGATTGAACTTGAGTCCTATCCACTTAACCCCTACTCTCTAGTTGATCCTCTTGTATAGAGGGGTTCTTGCTAGTGCTACCTACAACCTATTAGGGGAGTGATATTCCCTTATCTTCATTTTGTGGGACAAGACTTTTCATCTTCTCTTGAAATTTTGTCAACTTTCTTCTACGAGTAGTCTGAAAGCGTCTTTAAAATGGAAGATATTTTATATCTATGTTTTCTTCCAAATATCTTATATTTCCGGATCCTCTACAAGAATAGCATGGGACATTCTAAGTATTGAGAGGGATGGATGTTCTAGTTTGATCCATAGTGGTTCCTCCAATTCCCCTTCCAATGTCCTTTTTACTTCCTCTAATTTGATTTCTTCATGTCTGGACAAAGATGCTAGTGCCAGTAGTTGTGCATATCCAAGGTACAAATTGGGGTCCCATATGGACATGTTTGTGAGGACAAGGTTATGTATATATAACTTAGAAAGCTTGGCCTTGGATTTCATGATGCATTCTAGGAAAAAGTCTATGAAATATGTAGTTTCTTGCAGCTGGATTGTCCCTCTTTGACCTATTTAGTTAATCTGGAACCTACAACATTGTTCTTTAAGGAACATTAAGTATGCCTTAGAAGGTTGACTATAGTTGAAAACTTCCAAATAGAGGTGTGGCATGGTTCCTAAGGTGTATCCATTGTTATAATTTGAGGATCCTTTGCCTTCAAATATTCTTGTGCATGTTGCAATTGATTTATTAGTTGTTGATTTTCTCTTTTGAGCTTCTCTCTTATATTAGCTTCAACTATTCTAAAGAGGGAAATTTCCTCCCTTATCTTATTGGCCTCATCTTCCATTCTAAGAATATCATCCACCCTTTTATCCTATACAATCCTCTTACATCTATGTGTTTCCACCTTGGGATTTCTACCTCAAGCATCAAGTGGGACACCAAATGTGTGGGGAGAACCCTCCCTAATGTCCCTGCCATAAGGGGGTCAACCCTTAGAGGCTAGGAGAAGAAGGAAGGTGGATTCCTTAAGGAAAATTATTTTGCAGCTTTATTTGTATCTTGTACTTCTACAAGTTGTTCTTGTAGTTGTATAGGCTTCTCCTATACTTGGGAAATTTATTCATGTACCTAGATTGGTTTCTCTTTTTCCTAAGGCAATACTAACATCCTACCTTGTTGTACCTCTATTTATTGTACCTATGGTTTTGGTAGGCCTTGTATTTCTTGTTCTTGTAGCTATTTCCTATCAGGAATAGGTGTTTCTTCTATTATGATGGGAGTAACAGAGGGTGGTTTAGGTTTCCCACCAAAACCTGATTCTACTGTACTTTCTTCATATGTAAATAATTTGTTGGGCAAGCCTACTCACCTTGGGCTTGGTAGGGGTACTTAGACCTACCAAGGTAGTTGTTATTTTTTTTTTGCTCTTCCTCCAAGGTGTTTGTTTGCTTCTATTTTGAAGGGTTGGTTATTGCCTTCCCTTTTTTCTTTATGGTTGTAATTTTATTGCTCCTATTGAGCTCTTCTTGGGCTACTAAAACTGACTACCCATTCATATCTAAAAAATCAACCCAAGAAATCGCATGTTGTAGGTATTCTAGTGCATATGTGATAATTATTTTGGTTAGACCATGATGAGCTAAATAGTTGTGTTTACCCTCCTTTGCCTTAGCACCCATCTCTTTTAGGGACTGTAGGAGGAAAAATGGGATGCTTAGTATTTCAAAGGCTAGAAGGTGGGATTGGATCCTAAATTAGTACAACCCGAACTAATGAGCATAAAATGTGCTTAATCTTCACTCACATGAGATATATTTTAGGATTTGGTAAGCCACTTCATCCCAAGAACCAAGCAGGATTTCTCTCCTCACCCAATTATTATCTTCATCGAGTTGCTAATTATGCATGAAGAATACCCACTTAGCAGTGATGGCTTCCTACCTTTCGTCCTTGTTCCATTGTAGTCCCTTGTAGAGGATTATCATTCTACTTATTGAGTCCCCATTGGAATAAATCACTAACCATTTGACTATAGTGAAAAGTTTTTTTCCTTCAAGGTTTTGTAGGTTCATATCAAACTCCATGGCCATCTCATAATCAAAACCTTGAAGTTTCCCAAGAAGGTTTTTCCATTGACAATTCTTAAGTATGGTGACAACTTCAGGGTATTGGTAGATTTTTCTAGTATCGGTGGGATCTCTCCTATTGAAAATTCCCCCATTATACCTCACAAAGTTCCTTCAAGTAGGTTTTCGAGGTCAATTTTAGAGGCCCTCACCCAAAGACTCACTCAGCCTAACAATTTCCTTTGTGGGAATGAAAAGGAGTTGCGTTTGTGTTACTATATCAGATAGAGTTTCTTGTCGCAACACTTCTATGGGGGTTCTCTTTTTTGAATTGTTAGGAATAACACAAATTTAACTTATGTGATTAGACAAAGCATAAAAATATGTAAAAAAATGGTGAAACCTTTTTCCTTTCTACTTCACAATTTTCACATAGAAAATCTCTTAATTGGATTGGGGTCCTAATTAAACACAGAACAAGGTACACAAGTTCAAGAAATTTCATGGTAAAAGTCTTAGGGGTTATTTTGCGTCACAAACCTTTATAATATGTGTAGGGATCTTGGTGAGAGAATCACAACCCTACAGCAAACACTTGTAGCAATCCTTGCAGCACTCAGCAACCTGTAGCTTCCTATATAACCTTATAAAATGTAGCTTCTATTGAAAAATGCAGCAAGAAATTCTCAATTTGATTTTTCCTTGATTAAATTGAGAAAATTCGAATTTCCACATCAACAGACAACTTGGATGATGTTAACTTGTTTGACATGGCTTGTGTCACCCAGTTTACTCAGTAAATTCAAGTTGGAGGAGTTAGAGTTTAGTTTTGCATATGTGATTGCTAATGTGTAGCAATCAAGGTCATTTATCTCAGGTTGTTTTCAATTAAACTAGTTCTAACTTTTGGAGGAACTAGTAGAAGGTCAGTTAAGTAGTGGGACTTTAGTCAAACTCAGTGATCAGTCAACCCAAAATAACTAGTGCATGCAGAGAATTCAGTTACCTAGTTGAGGTGGAGATTCCAAAGCAGTGTAACATCAAGTGTAGACTAGTCATGAGTGTACAGGTGTTGCATACATTCAGATGATCAGCCTAAAGGAATTGTGTAATTCAATTGATGGAATTTCATAAATAATACGGTCTAATTCCTCAAGGAATAGTGCAAGGAAATAGGAACTCAAGCCGAGGAAAAGTTTGACTAAGTCTGGGTCAAAGACCTTCAGTGAGCATAGAGATAGGTTGTGCACTTACATGGTGAGCTCAGTTGAGCAACGCAATTGTAATACATCTCTATCAATTTGATTAATGCAAGAAGGCATTGGGGTTTTTAACATATTATTTTCCCCAGATAAAAATACTTATTGCATGTGTGTTATTTCTTCTTGCATGTCTGAGATTTTTGTTCTAAATTGTGAATTAATGTCCGCATAACAGTAGTGTAGGTTTGTGTCTTTTGATTTTGATTAAACTTCATGAGCATTTGCAAATCTATAGCCTAATTTCTATAGCTTCCTGTAGTGCTCTGAAAACTCATGATAGCTCTTATTATTTTTACATGCAAAACGTCGATGGGGGAAGAATGATGCTTGTTTGATTTTCCATGACTTGAATGAGGGATATATTGTAATGTTCAGTTGATAGATTTGGGTCTCAACACCTAGCACTTAGTTATCCCATCTACCACTCCACTCCTAGCTCGATCCTTGGTCATACACCCCAACCTTGATCATTTCATCATTAAATACAATAGCCACTATTTCAAAGAATAACATGTTTGTCTCATTCATTCCTTACACGTGGGAAGAAATGTTTGAAAAATGTGAGTGTTGGCTATTGGTTTGGACTTACTTACTATCAGTTAGATTGCATGGGCTAGTTTATTTGAGCACATTTTCGCATAAGAGGTAAATTTTATTATGATTGAATGAATTCAAAGAGAGAGTTCATGGGTCTCATACATCATGCTTACCTTTTTGGGTGCTTGATGTTGTTTTATGTCATTTTGGAAGGTGTCTTCAAGAATTAAGTGCAATGTGCAACTTATCTTGTAGCAATTTGTAAGTAATCTTGTAGTTACACAAGATCTATTCAATATTTTCTAGAGGGTGATCTTGAAGTTGTTGGGTTATTGGAGGATGAAATCCTTCTCAGAAGGTTCTATGTATGTTGAACAAACTAAGCCTGTAGGGTTTCTACAACCTACTATAGGATTGTGTGGTTTCTTGTAGTAGGCACAGAAGCCCCTCATGCTCAATGAAAAACTCTTCTTAAGTGGAATATATGGCTTTATAATTCATGGGAATGGAAGCAATGGTGATGGAAGGTATTTTGAATGTGGCTATGACAAAAAAATGAAAGAAGCGGGTCAATACAGGGTGAAATGAGGTGAACAGAAGAAGAGGAACTCATTTGTGAGGCTTGCTTATAGAAATATAAATTGTTAGGATCCTTCTAGCATTCTTTCTTGGACCAGATTCTCAAATATATTTCTAAAGGATGAAATCCCTCTCAAAGGGTTCTATGTATGTTGAACAAACTGAGTCTGTAGGGTTTCTACAACCTATTATAGGATTGTGTAGTTTCCTGTAGCAGGCACAGAGGCCCCTCATGATCAATGAAAATGTCTTCTTAAGTGGCATATTTGGCTTTATAATTCATAAGAATGGAATCAATGGTGATAGAGAGGACTTTGAGCATGGTTGTGATAAAAAAAAAAATGAAAATAAGCAGGTCGCTACAAGGTGAAATGAAGCGAACAGACCAAGAGAAACTCATTTGTGAGGCATGGTTATATAAAGATAAATTGTTAGGATCCTCCTAGTGTTCTTTATTGGACCAGATTCTCAAAGATATTTTGATATTTATATTTTTTATATAGAATGGTCCTTCCTGTAATAGTTCTGGACTCTTATATAATCTCATGAAAGTTGTTGAAAACTCATGGAAAGTGGATAATTTGAGATGGAGGATGCAAAGAAGAGGAAAATGGCATAAGGATGTCATTTGGGTCCTTCTAAGACAAATTGTGCTAATGGCTTGGAATGGGTGTAGGATGGTCTTTCTAGGTTGACCTAATTTGTTGTGTCCTTGTTGTTCCTTTGCAAAAACTAATGTGAGAGACCAAAATATTTTTGTTCCTTTCCTTTTTTTTTTCTTTTTCCTTTCTTTTTTTTCTTTTTTCCTCTCTTTTATTTATCTTTTTTGGGCTCACTAGTTACCTCATGGAATTTTTCAACCAATGAACCTACTTCAGGTGCCTTGCAAGAGGTTTTCACCTAGATATTTATTTTATTTCCATTTTTCCTCATACTTATTAACTACCTCATGGAATTCTTCAGTCAATGAATCTGTCTCAAGCACCTCATTGCAGGTTTTCAATTGAAATATTTCTTTTTTCTTTTTTCTTTTATCTTTTTCCAATCGAGGGGCTAGATGGATTGGGAGCTTTGATTCTCTCAATAACATTCAGTTACTTTCTTATTAAATATGTGAATTTAGCCCTGGAAAGGAGCTTCTTGTATATTTTTATCTTGTAACCATTTAATAGTAGTGGTATTTGTTCTTCACCTATAATTATGATCTTGGAAGAGCCATTATCATTACACTTTTCCACCTGGTAAGGTCCCAACCGTCAATCCACAAGTTTTCCCTTGAAGTCCTTAAACCTACAGTCATACAAGACATCCAATCACCTTCTTGGAAGGCCTTGGTTTTTATATATCTATCATGATAGATTTTTCTCTACAACTAGAGGACCTTAGTATGTAACAAGGCTTGCATCCTGTACTCATCCAAGACATTCAGCTGTTGTATCATATCATGTTGTTCTTTGGTAAATTTTATGCCTAGCTAGGTTTCCATCCTCAACATGTATTCAAACTCAATTGATAACAAAGCCTTCTTTCCATAGGCCAAGTCATAGGGGTTAAACAAGTTGTGGTTTTCCAAGTATTTTTGTAGGCCCAAGTGGCTTTAATGAGCCTTTCTTCCCAATATTTTTTTTTCTACTAATCACCTTCGTAAGAGTGTTTTCCAATGTTCTATTAGTGACCTCTACCTTCCTATTTGATTGGGGGTAGTAAGAAGTGGACTTTTGATGGAAATTGTGATGTTGCTTCATTGTCCCTTCAGTTAGGTTGGAGGTAAATTGGGAGCCTTCATATGTTACTAACTCTCTTCAAAAACCAAACTTATAGAAAATATTCTCTTAAGAACTCAGCTACCTTATTTTCTATTCTTCCCTTTATTAATTTCACTTCATCCCATTTAGTTAATTAATCATTACATACAACAATGTACTTTTTCTATCCGGATGGGGGATCAATAAAACCAATGAAGTCCTTGCGCCCTTTACCAAATGGATCAAAATACACTTGAGGTTGAAGGGACATTTCATCCTTCCAAGTAGGCTTCCACATTCTTTGGAACTCATCACATTGTGTAGTGTATCTTTTGGCATCTTTATAAAGAATTGGCCAAAAGTACCCTACTTGCAGGATTTTGTAAGATGTACTTTTTGCAACAAAATGACCTCCACAGAGTCAAACATGACAAGTTGAGAGGATATCATAGACTTCATCCTCCCATGCTTATCAAGTGCTTAAGGATTCACCATTTTTTCTTAATTAATTGATTCCCATGAGAGTTTCTTATGTAAATGTTATAAATGATTTAACATCAAAGATATGTTGAAAAAAAGAAAAATAACAACAAAGAACATCAAAATACAGCACACAACATAGAGATTTGTTAAGGAGTTCACCCCTCCTAGGCCACATCTTCTTGGTTCAGCTTCCAATGCTTGGGCCTCTCTATTATGCTCAAAATTACAACAAAAGTGTGTTTACAATGCTCAAATTCCTCTAAAACTTGTCTCAATGAATTCAGAATAGCCAAAACTACTAGAATTTACTATTTTTGACACCTAATTTGGATAAGAACTGAAGAAGTTATGACCTCTCCCAGTTCTCCCATAATTTTCTCAATAAATTCCCCTTTTCCGACCACTAACCATCAAATTCGACTTGAAATCTACCAAACTTGCCACATTTCAGCCACCAAAGCCATACTTCCCGTAGGTTCGAAAATTGCAATGCCAATCAGCGTTGGCGAAGAGATGGACAGAATAAATCCTTTCAAAAATTGTGATCATTGATCGTCAATTTGTGGCGGAACACATCACAATCAGATATTGGTGGAGAAATGGGTGCACATAATACGCCACACTTTTGAAGCTGCGATGAGCGATTTGAGATGGAAGACTTAATGATTTATGCACCATGGTTCATAATAATTTTGTGTTTGGTATATATCGGCTTGTCGCAATCATTGCGGGACCGGTGATTCTTAACAAGACTTCCTATTGCGATCCAATTTTTCGATGTGATCCATGTGATATCGCGTATCACATCTCGGTGGGACTGGGGGCTGATTTTTAATAGAAAACTTATGCTGATGCGATGGGCCGATTTGCGAGACCAGTGACAGAGTGACACTTGGCACCTCCCGATTGGTTGAAGAGACTTAAACTTGCTCATTATGCACTTATTTTCCCTGTTTACCAAACTGATCAAAACTCATGTCCGGGAGCATCCAAACTCCATTTTTGATGAAATGAGTTGTGTTGGATTCACATCACCAAGATCTATCCAGCCACATAGTTTCCATTCCATTCTATGAACTTTGATTTTTGAGCGTAAACTTGAGCACTTGATCAGATATTAATCTTATGCACAGTTACATCGAGAAATTTTCTTCAAATAGTTTCTTTTTTCAAGAACTTGAAACGGGGTGGAGATATGCAATACTATCTGGAGTCTGTGAGATCTAAAAGGCAGGGAGATCTCATCCTTCGAAGGACCTGGCACTTTAGGGAAAAATCATTTTTAAAACATCTTCAAGGAACTGGGGGGAGTTTCTATTGCAGAAGTCATTAAAATTGCTTAGTTTTTCCCAAGATTTATTGAAGAGGTAAACAACATTTCTCGCCTAGAGAAATTTATGAATGAGGAGTTGCTAGAAGTCCTTAACAATTTTCAGATTGAAAAAATCCCTAGGCTAGATGGTTGAACGATGGAATTCTTTCTTGGAATTTTTGACATTTTGGGGAAGATATCCTTAGGGTGGTTGAGGAGTATAGAAAGAATAGGAGAATTTATCCATCTTTCAACTCGAATTTTATAGCCCTTCTTCCAAAAGTGGACAATCTTTAATCCTTTGATGATTCTCGCCCCATCTCATTGTGCAATAGTGTGTATAAAGTGATTTCTAAAGTTATAAATGGTAGGATAAATCCCATCCTTTAGAAATATATTTCTCTAGAACAATTTGGGTTTTTGGAAGGCCGTTAGATTCATGAAGGCAATGGTTGCACAAGAGGGTATTCATAGTTTAAAACCCCTAATACTTAAAGGTGCAGTCCTGAAAGTTGATTTTTCCAAATACTGTGATTGTGTTAGTTAGCTCTTCATTCAACTTTTGTTGACACAATTGGGCTTTGTGGTGGATGTTATCTTGCATATCATGAGTTGTTTCCTTACTGTCTCCTTTGCAGTGCTTATTAATGGCTCTTCTTCCCCATTTTTTCGAAGCTAGAGGGACCTAAGACATGGCTTCCCTCTTTCACCTCTCATATTTGTTTTGGTTGTGGATGGTTAAGTAGAATCCTAAGTGATGTCAAAAGAAGGGGTGAGTTCAAAGGTATTTCAATAAATTTGAATCTTGCTCCCGCTCACCTTCTTTTTTGAATATCATTATTAGCTTCTTTAGTGGCCTCCAACATGGTATAAATAAGTTGGTTGAAATTATTGAACTTTTTAGAATTTCTACTTGAATGGTTATTAATATGGGAAAGTTTGTGATCATAACTCAGCTTCTAGATTTGAATGAGGTCACCTAAACACAAGGATTGTTCCCTTTTCAATTAAGATTTTTGGATGCAGATATTATTTATATTTCGGCTTAATTTAATGCCAAATTGCTACACTATAGAATATTGGTTATGGATCATTGCTAAGTTGGAAAAAGGCTCAAAGGATGGAGTCTAATATGGGTCTCCAAGGCGGGCATATTTGTGCTTGTTAAATCAGTCTTGGAGGCAATTCCAGTTTACTAGATATCTTTGGCATGGATTCCAAAATGCATTTTGGGAAAAGCACAAAGGTTGTGTGCTAAGTTTCTTTAAGTTGGGACCCAAGATAATTATGTGATGCCACGGGTGATATGGGAAAAAATGCCAAGCCTAAATCTCTTGGAGGTTGGGGGCTAAAAAAAATTCTTCTTTTCTCCAAGGCATTGGAGGCCAAATGTGGTTGGAGGCTTATCTATTCTGAAAGTATTTGGACGTCAATGGGAATTCAAAAACACATTTTCCCCATTCAATTGAGGACTACTTAAGGATGCATAATAAGACTTGTTCAAACATCTCTGTGATTTGGAGGGCAGTCTTAAACTCCATTGATTTAATTGATATTGGTCTTGCATGGAAGATAGGGAATGGTAACATGGTTAGAATAGGAGCATATCTATGGTTGGGATGGGGAAATCATCATATACTACAATTGCAAAAATTGATTGAATCCTTAAGAGATCATTAGGGGAATTTTGAGGTCTAAAATGGGCCTCCTTAGAAAAATGTACAACCAAAATAAACTTTATAAGGACCAATAATTCAAGATGATGATGTCAACCATGGTGGATGATTCACTAGTTTTGGAGTAAGGGTAAAAATATTAAAAAATAATAAAATAATAAAACCACTTTTTCAACTCATATTTTCAACTTATCCCTTAAGGTTTTACTCAAATTTTGAGCAGGAGTACTCATTGGATGAAAATTTTAATTCCTCATCCAAGGAGTAGCCATGTTGCATACTTTTGATGGACCCTGCTACACAAAAAATTAGAAATAGATGAAAAATATGATTGCAATCACGTTTTCCATGTATTTCTCATTTTTCGTGTAGTAGTGTCTATCGAAAGTATGTTTCATGGGTACTCATTGGATGAGGAATCAATTTTTTCATCCAACAAGTGTTTCCGCTTGAAATTTGAGTAAAACCATAGCGAGATAAGTTGGAAAATTAGTTTTTTCTTTTTTCCTCTAAAATTTGATGATATAATCTAATCTTATTTTATTATTTCCACTATTATCTTATAATTTCCTTAGGAGGCCCATTTTAGACCTCAAAATTCCCCTAATGAGGGGTATTTTCGGAATCCTTTAGATTGGTAATCCTACTCGCACTACTATTTGGTCGAGCTTCGAACTCTACTAATGAGGTGATGATCGATGAGGAGTTCATTGAGCTGTGGAATCATTTTAATGGAGCTCTTTCTGAAGCACACATTCATTAGTTGGGTAGGGAGTATGGGTTGGTTTGGTATATCTCCCCTTATGGCAATTATACTCATAAATTGGGTTACATTCAACTCGGTGTTGCTCGGATTATTCAAAACTTGAAATGGTGATGGAAACCAATTTGGTAGGAAAAATGTCCTACAAAATTTAAAAAAATATATATATGGAATATTTTAGAAAATAAGGTGCCAACATGGGATAACCTACAAAGAAGACAAAAAATTAGGCTAGGCTGGTGTTCCTTGAGCAAGGCGAGTAGTGAATCAATTGTGCATCAGTTTATTGACTATCCTTCTACATTGTTGGTGTGGAGAACATTCTCTTTCTTCGTGGGTCATACTTGTAGTTGGCAAGGGGTCACAGTAAAAGAGTTTTGGAGGTCCTCGCATAAATATTCTAAAACTAGTTCTTTCAAAGCTCTACCACTTATTTTTTGTTGGGGTACTTGGTTGGCACAAAACAAGATGATTTGTCAAGACAAACTATTTGTTGAAGGGTCTATTAATTATGTTGCACTTCCTGCAACTCAAAAATGTTCCAACCCCTAAATTCACTATGGAAGAAGAACCGAATAGGTCCTTTTTGCGGGGGATTTTTTGAAAGGAGGAAGGAGGTCATAGTGGGGGAGGAGCAATTTTATATTTTTCAATTAATCATTATTTTAACATAAAAACATGGATTGGGATAGGGTACAAACAATCAGGCTAAGTTTCTAGCTTGTATGAACTTGATTCTGTTTGCTAAAGAGAAAGGATATTTTCATTTTCAACTTTATGGGGATTCTTTGTTAGTTATAAACTAGATAAGTAAATATCATAATGTTGGGATCTATTGCTTTCTCCTATTGTGGATGAGTTTCTTAGGGTAAAGGATTTTCTTAACAGTTATATCTATTCTCATATTTCAGGGAAAGAAACACCGCATCAGATTCACTTCTAAAGTTGGATTGGAATTGGATCAGGGGATATGGAAAATAGTAGAGTACAAGGACAATGGAATCTATGAATTTTATCACGATGCACATATTCATTTTGTAGATTTAGTGGGCATGACCCGCTAATAGTTTTTTGCCTCTTTGTTTTTATTAGTATTTCTACTTATCTTAGCATTTACTTTTGTCCAAAATTTAGTGTTATATCTTGATACTATATGAAAGCTATTAGAACAACCTTTTTGATGTAATTATTAAATATAACCATTTGGAATTTATTTTTGGTCTTATATGTAAACATTGTTACAAAATTGGGCCTTTGTGGTAATGATGAATACATGCATTGCCTTGTATCTACATAATGTAATTTTGTGTTGTTTCCATAATGAAATATACATATACATATATATGTGAATGAATGAATTAGTTAAATTTTCATATAACACTAACATTAAATACACGAGTTTTAAGGTTCTTTATTCTTTTTAAAGTATCTATTTTCTACATTATTAGGTTATTTTGAATCACGCACTAGGTATAGATCATTAACATTTATTATGACCACATTATTAATGCATTCCCAAATTTTCTCAAAGATAAAATATTACCTCATTAAAACAGGGTTTGTACCTAAATTATGTATAACTAGCTATGTTTCCCATGGGAATAGACATTTGACTTTGTGTGCTCTCCTCATCATATCACATACTATATATGTTTTTAATAATTAAAATAGCTAATTATTATTATATAAATTATATTAGAATAGCCAATTGGATGCAGCTTGGGTGGTTGGAATAAATGTTATTATCCTCCCTACTTAGGTTGAATTCCTACATGTGACATGTTGAGTTCATAATGAGCATATCCTTGTTGTCTGAGAGTCCCTTGAGGATCGAAACATTTTATCTAGAGGAAATAATTGTTAAACTATGATCCCCTATACAATCTCAAAATATGAGACCACATTCTTATAAGTTACAATCCTTATCTTGATGAGGTGTTTTCATGATACACTAATGACTTGTCTGTGAGGTCCAAAACGTCAAATTGATGTATTATCAATTCATATCCTAGGATAAATACAATGTATGAGAATGGATTAAGCCTTTTCCACCATTTTTCTGCCTTTTCTTGCACATGTTAATTCTTAACATGAGTGAGACAAGACAATAATGAAGGGATAAGAATCAATTCAGTGAAACAAAACTTTGAGACAACAATGAAGGGACATGAAGATGGAAAACTTCTAAGGCTACAAGGAATTGTGATTCCTTGTTAAGAAGAATTAGTAACATCAATGGATTTATCTCCTAACTCTTTAAGTTTATGTCATTATAGATTAGGTCACTTGAATTTTGATAGCCTTGCTAAAATTAAGGCTAATGAAATGGTTAAAGTATTTCCCCATTTCAAAAAGGAAAGTGTTAAGTGTGAAGCTTGTATCATTGGAAAATAAAAAAGGGATATTTTCCTCACAAGTACATGGTGAAAAAATAGATGTTTGCAACTATTCCATAGCTACATATGTACTCCTATCGAATCCTCTCTTGATGAGTATAGATACTTTATTATTTTCACAGATGATTTTTCAAGAATGAATTGGCTAAATATTCTCAAGGAGAAATTAGAGGCATTTGACAAAATCATAAAATGTCAATGATTAGCTGAAAACTACACCAAGGAGAAGATTTCTAATTTGAGAACAGATAATGATGGAAAATTCACTTAAGATGAATTAAATAATCATTTCGAGAGGAATGGAATAAAAATAAAAATTAATAATTACTATACTCCCCAATATAATGGAGTCGTAGAAAGAATGAATCACACACTAATGGGAATGGTCAAATCAATGGTGCACTTAAAGGGGTTAGGCATAACTTATTGGACGAAAGAAGTTGATACAAAAATTTATTTAAGGAATCAATCCCTGATATCAGTCTTATATGGAATCACTTCATGTGAAGCTTGGTATGGTTCTAATCCTTCAGTGAATCATTTTTGAGTTTTTGGCTCCACTTATTATGCCTTAGTTCCTAAGGAAAAAAAAACTAAGCTATAAAATCATAACATGAAATGCATTCTTTTTTAATATTCATATGAAAATAAAGGATACCAATTGTATATAATGGGAAGTTTATTATTAGTCACGATGTTGTATTTGATGAAATAAAAAGTCAAATAGTGTGAGAGCTTGATAATCACCTTAGTTACTTGGGATAGAAAGAACAAAAATAAATTCCTCGAAGAAAATTGAATTGGATTGAGAAATAATTAGTCCCTAGTATGGATATTCATGAGATATATCACTCTTCTTTAGATGAAGATTCTTCTACACATAAAAAAACTATTATACTAACTTCTACACACGAACAACATAGGAGACCAAAATGGCTCACATAATTATTAAAATATGTTCATGAAGATGAAAAAAATGAGACAAAGACAAGAAGTTCCACTCAATCAATTCCTTAGTCACTCATGACTCTATGACAACTTTTACAGAATTTTTGAAGCATAAGGAATAGAAAAAATCAATGGTGGATGAATATGACTTGATAATTACAAATGGCACATGGAAACTTGTAGATTTTGCAACAAGTGTTAAACAAGTTAGCTACAAATGGGTTTACCACATTAGATATAAAGCAAATGGTCAAGTGGATAAGTATAAAGCAAGACTTGTGGCTAATTTCTTTTCTCAACAAGACAAGATTGACTATGAAAAAAACATTTTCCTCAACAGCAAAGTGGAACAAAATAACTATGGTGATAAATTTTGCTACACAATATGATTTGACACTTCATCAAACATATGTGAAAAGTTTCTTTCTAAATGATAATTTGAAAGAAGAAGTCTACATTTGGCTTGGGTTGGGTTGACCCAGGTTTGATTCTTTACTGTGCACCAACAAAACCCTTAATCACTGGCCCTTTCAGCAACGACCCACAAGCAAATCGGAGTCTCACCCAAAGTTACTATGGGAGGATGCAGAACCAGGTTTCTGTAGCCTTGAGGGATACATAGATGTGGTGTTTTTATGGTTTCTGATACTTAACATTCATTAATTACTTTGCATTCATACATTACTTTTCCACATTACATTCATCACTTAAAACATATCATATACATCCGTAAAACTTCATTATACTTAAATAAAGTGCAACTGTAATAAACTATTACGCTACAACATGTAATAAGGAAATAAACACATGAAGGCACAGATATCACCGTGGTTCATCCCAATGTGGGACTACGTCCACAAGAATGGTTGCTTATAATAGATAATGTGCACAATAAACATTTATTGACCTGCGAACTTAGGCTTCTACACACTCAGCTGCAAAAGCTCACCTTCTTGCCTAAACCACAACTCACAAAGATACAACCATTCAATACATGATGTGATTATTCAAGACTATCTCCTTCTTTATTATTCATCCCTACATATACTATTACATCGAGGGATATATCATCACAATACCATGGCCCATATACTATGGACACCACTAATACAATCTAATATGGTCAAAAACCATTCATCGTTTACAACATTACATTCATTTAACAAAAAAGAAGGGCTTCGACCCACCCCAAAGCCCATATACTGCACATTATAATACAGCGCAGTCCACTTTGGCACTGCATTGCATAGTCCACTTCGCGCTCCGCTGCATCCTTTACTTCGCACTCCACTCCACAAAATGTGGAGTCTTCATCAAAATCTAGGCCAAGGATATTCTTCTTCTTCTACAATAAGTTTATAGCATTCTAGTGCATGTTCTATCTATGTAGCCCAATCAGGTTTTTGCCATGCCCTTGGAGCTGAATTCTCAAATATCTTCTTCTTAACTATCTGAAGGGATGAATCTATATATGGATAATCATCTTCAAAGCTAAATCTCAATATAAACCCCTCAACCATATCTTCCCAGCTCATGGTACCATGTCAAAGCTCTATTTCCAGGTACCAATTCTGACGAATTGTCTCTAATGTATGAATGAACCCATGTACCCTTTCTTGTTGTGGAATCTCCTTCCATGTTATAGTACATAACCGGATATGCTCCTTGGGACTAGTTTCACCATCATATTTCAACTATATCTTTGTGTTTATCTGACCAAATATTATCCACATAAACCTTTGACATTCTTTCCAACCTCCTATATTCTTCTTATGTGTACCCCACCATCTAGTAGGAGTAGCTTTTAGGGCTATATCCAAAGATAACAATCTAGAACCCGTTCTTCATAATCATCGAGAAAAAAAATTCACATCACCTAAGCCATCATAAGAAGTTAGGTTACATAACTCAAATGTCATGCAGCGAATTGATTTAGGAATTCTTGCACAACGCCTTATAGATACTTCATGTAGCCTGTTCTGCCAATTCTCCAATTCTTCTTCTGAGTCTGATGCACAAGAACTGTCATGTTCCCAAGTTAGCTTGTCTTCTACGGAAGGGTTAACAAAATATTGTTCCTTTGTTTTCAATTGATAGATATTATCTATACCAGTTATGCAGTACTCTTCTCTAACTGCCTCTGTATACCTCGCTTCTTCTGATGGATCCAAGGGAATAATTACTCTCATATTATTGCCTTTGAATATCATCTTTCTCTTCTTTAGATTAATTATAGCCATGTTATCAAATGCCTCATCAAGTCCAAGTAATGCAGGATAGGTGTTATTGTCATCCATAATTTCTATTACTTCAAAGTCGATTGTAGTACGAACTCCTTCAATGTCCATTGTCACACCCAGTAGTCTTCCTAAGGGGAAGATCTTCTATTGATTTTCCATCCTTAGTTGAATAGGTGACCATTGAAGCTTCATCTTACCCATTAACTCCCATGTTTTCTTCTTCACAACATTAGCTTTAGATCCCAAATCTAAAATAACATTATCCATCTCATATTCTCCTATATGCGCACTACGCCTCATTTATTTCCATGTTTGCCTCTATTGATGCTAATCGTTAACTGTGTGCAACTCACTTCGAAGTATTTCTTTAGATGTAATGAACCTATCAATTCCTAAAGTTCTTCTTGATCCAGGTGGATATTGGTGGCCACCTGCCAAGTCCACCTGGACCCCCACCATTGTCTTTCTCAGCATTTTCAGTTTCCTTGATTGTAGCACAACTTACTATTTTTAGCAGTTTTTCGGGTCCTGAACTTCAGGAGCCGTTTTGAGGCCCTAAACGATGTTTTTTGGGGAATCCGGGGGCAACATGTGTCCATGCAATGGCCCAATGTTTCTTGTTCCAACAATGATAGTGCTCGAATAGATCTTTCTAATGAGCTATTGTACGCGTCAAACGGAGATCATATGCTAAAGTTACGACCCCGGGAAGTTGATGTACCAACTTACCCCCAAACGGGGCCCACAGTTTGGCGTTTCATCTCCTAGGGTTAGGTTTTGGAATGTTAAGGGTTTTTCATTGTTTCTCAACAATAAATAGGCCTTCGAGCCTCATTGTAAGTCAGTCTAGAGGCATGTAGCCAACACATCTCTTCTCAGAGATAAGCTACCATCGCCCTAGCTAGTTTATTTCCATTTTCTGATTGTAAGCATATTTCAGTATTTTCCATTAATGAAATGAAGTATTATTTCCGCTGCATATTTGTGTATATGGTTATCTCTGTAATTTGTTGCGTTCCTGTTTAAATCTGGATCACACCATTCCTACATTCCTACAATCTGGGGCAGGTGGGTAACCAGTGTAGGAGGAGGCACCTTATGGGGACTATTTCTTGGAGTATTAGTCTTATGGGCCTGATTTTGGGAGGGCCAGTACTTTCAAAGATTTATGTTAGTTGAAGGGCAATAATAAGCCCAAGGGACAAAGTGGAGGAGGTTACATACAGGGGACAAATTTGCAACACATTGTGGGGAGGCTATTTCTCCTAACCTTCGATGGGTCCTCCAAGAGTTTAGCCAGGGCATGGGTCGAAAAGTTGGATGTTTATTTCTAGCTGAACCAATGATAGAAGGAGAGGCAATCAAGATTGCCACGTTGCATCTGGAGGGGGAAGCCCACGACTAGTGGTTCCATGGATTGACCACGTTGGGACATGAAGGAGTAATCGCCTATGATGATTTCACCAGAAGGGTGTTGGAGCAGTTTGAGAGGAAGGATCCGGAGGAGTATTTTGGGGAGCTGACAAGGCTCAAGCAGACTGGGAGTGCAGAAGTCTACATCTTAGAGTTTCTGTGATTGTCTGTGATGGTGCCTGACTTGTCAGAGTCTAGGAGGATCTTCATGTTTGTAGATGGGCTAGAACAGCCATAGCGCAAGTTAGTGAGGTCCAACAGGCACACTACATGATAGGATGTGGTAGGGAGAGCCCGAGATTTACAGGATGCCCTACCTCGATTACGGGCACCATTACCCCCTCGACAAGGTTTCCAGCAGATGGGGAAGGACACCAAGGCTCCACCATTGAGGGCCAATCAGGGGGTGTGGACAGCTGGATGAGGAGACCCAGAGAGACCTCAGGAGGAGGAAACTGTGCTTCACTTGTCAGGAGCCACGGGCACTAGGCCATAGGTGTGCACCAAACAAGGCCCACTATACCGAGGTCTTCTCTGACAACGATGTAGAGGATGAGACCTATTTTGAGATGGGTGGAGAGGACAACGCAACACCTCAGGGGGGAGGACCACCACCACCACCACCACCAACAACAACAGAGGGAGTCTCCTTTGCACCTAATGGAGGGGTCCTTGCATCATTGCTTGGGGTACCCAAATTTTTGACTATGAGGATTAAAGGCACTGTTCAAGGGCAACGTGTATCAGTTTTGGTGGACAGTGGGGCTACCCACAATTTCATTGATGCCCAATTGGTTTAGAGGAGGGGCATCACAACTAAGGAGTTTGAGGGATTCTTAGTTCTTGTGCCTGGGGACAGAACCATGCAGTGCACTCGTTATGTGCCAACCTTGACAGTGACCATGGGGAACTACTCCATGACAAATCATTTCTTTATGGTAGATGTATCAGACACTAATGTGATTTTGGGAGTCTAGTGGCTCTATATGCTTGGTAGAGTCACAACAAACTGGAGGAAGTTGGAGATGGATTCTGTAGGGCCAGATGGCAAGACTGTGTTGCTTCAGGGGATGCACTCATACCCACCACATACTGTTTCGGTCCATAGGATGGAGCTCGACTTGAGACATGGAGACATTGAGTGGGTTGTAGAGTTGAGGATCTCAGAGGCTGGGGGAAAGCCCAAGCCACCACATCCGGAGATACAGGCTATTCTTGACAGGTATCCAGGGTTATTTGGGGACATACCACCAGGTCAACCACCTGACTGGGGGTTTGAGCATACTATCGAGTTGGAGCCAGTTGTGCAGGCCATCATCACCACTCATCGACATCCCAAGGCATATCAAGATGAGATCGAGAGGGCCATCCATGAGTTATTAGCACTTGGGCACATCGGGCCTAACTCTAGCCCTTTTGCCTCATCAATTGTGTTGGTGAAGAAGAAGGACGGGTCCTTACGAATGTGTATCGATTACAAGGCCCTTAACAAGAAGACATTGAAGAACCGCTAACCCATTACTCGTATAGATGAGTTGATGGATGAGTTGAGGGGAGCTAAGTTCTTCTTGAAGATTGATCTGTGGTCGAGGTACCATCGGATCTATGGGAGGGACCAAGATGTCACGAAGATAGCATTTCGGTGCCATTATGGGCACTTCGAGTTCCTAGTTATGCCCTTCGGGCTGACCAACGCACCAACTACATTCCAGTCATGAATGAACCACACGTTTCATGGGCAATTGAGGAAGATTATACTGGTGTTCTTTGATGACACTGATTTACAACCGGACTTGGGAGGAGCATTTACAACACCTTGAGACAGTACTGCGCATTTTGGAGGAGCAACAGTTCTATGCCAAATTGTCCAAATGCGAGTTTGGGCTAATCGAGATGCTCTACCTAGGGCATATCATTGGGGAGGATGGTGTCAGAGTACATGAGGAGAAGATCAGGGCTATCTAGGATTGGCTAGAGCCCCATAATGTGACCGAGTTGAGGGGTTTTGTGGGCATTTGCACTTATTACCGGAAGTTCGTGAAGGGCTTCTCCCAACTAGCCGCACCCGTCACAGAGTTCGTAACATTTGAGAGCCAGAATTTACTGCCCCATGAGCTACTGTACTCCATCTATGATAAGGAGATGATGGCCATTATGCATGGTTTGGCCATGTTCAGGCAGTATTTGGTGGGGAACAGGTTTAAAGTCAAGACCAATCACAACAGCCTCAGGTTCTTCTTGGAGCAGAAACAATTGTAGGAGAGGCAGCAAAAGTGGGTGAGCAAGCCCCAAGCATATGACTTTGACATTGGGTATGTCAAAGGGAAGCACAATGTAGTGGTTGATGCGTTGTCCAATAGGCCAACCACTCTTTCCTTGATGAGCATCACCTCGGATTGAAGGGCGCAGTTATTAGTGGAGTACTCCAAGGACAGGTTTGTGTGCGAGGTCCTTGATTGGTTGGTGACAGATGATCGATATCTGGTGATGAATGAGGTGATCTATTATCGAGACCAGATGGATCTACTTCGTACCCAACACCACATCGAGGGAGAAGATCCTACAGGCTGCTCACGATTCACCATTAGCAGGGCACCAGGGGTTCACAAAGACATACCAGACCATCAAGGAGTGCTTTGCATGGAAGGGCATCTAGGATGATGTTCTGAGGCATATCCGGGAGTGTGACACATGCCAGCGGAACAAGGGAGTGCGACACATGCCAGCGGAACAAGGGAGTGCAGACACACTCTGCGGGCCTATCACAACCGCTTCCCATTCTGGAGGGGAAATGGGAGAGCATATTGATGGATTTCATTATTGGGTTGCCCATAGCACAAGGCAAACACTGCATCTATGTAGTGGTGGACCGCTTGACTAAGTACGCTCACTTCTTCGCCATTCCATCTCGGTACTCGACCTCACAGGTGGTCGAATTGTTTTTCAGGGAGGTGTTTCGGCTACATGCTCTCCCAAAGACCACTGTCAATGACTAGGACAACAGGTTCATGGGTGGATTTTCGCAGGAGCTATTCCGATTGGTGGGTACCGAGCTCACCTCGAGTACCAGTTATCGCCTTCACGGGCAGACAAAATTGGTTAACAAGTGGCTGGAGGGCTACTTCCGTAACTATGTGACAGGGCAACAAAGAGCGTGGATACGGTGGTTGCACTTGGGTGAATATTGCTACGACACTATGTACCACATGTTTATAGGTATATCACCATTCCGAGCTCTTTATGGTTATGATGCGTTATCTTTCGCTAACATTATGTTTGGAGACAGCAGGGGTCCAAGGGCCAAGGACCGGATACAGGAGAGCTAAGATATCTTGAGGGCTCTGAAAGACAATATGCAATTGGCGCAAAATTAGCAGAAGCTTTATGTAGATAGGGGCAGAGTTGAGAGGCAGTTCGAAGTAGGGGACTTGGTATTTTTGAGGCTCCAGCCATATTGACAGTCTACACTCAAGCAGAAAGGGGTTGACAAGCTCAAACATTGCTTCTATGGGCCTTATCGTGTCACTCAGAGGGTGGGGGAGGTAGCCTATGAGCTAGAGCTACCCCTGGGGAGCTGGGGACACGATATTTTTCATGTGTCTTGCTTGAAGAAGGCATTGGGATAACAGGTTACAACTGCTACAGAGCTACCCCCTATGGATGATGAGGGGCATTGGTGGTGGAATTGGAGGCCATTTTGGATACCAGAGAGAGGCATCTGCGTAACAAGGTCATCTGGGAGTTTTTGATTCGATGGAGGAATCTACTAGATGAGGATGCCACATGGGAGGGGGAGCAGATACCAATGTTGTTAAAAGCGCGAGCGGGATTAAATCGTCGCGGGGAATGAAGCGGAAAAAAGCGGAAAAATAGGGAAAAAAGCGGAAAAAAGCGGGAAAAAATCGTTTGGAACAAAAATATTCATTTTTTTTTTTTTCATTTTTTTTTTCAAAATTTTTAATATCTAAACCATCTACAACATAAAATAAATACATTGACACATAAATATGATAAAAAAACTAATATATAAGATGTTTACTATCATTTCTATCGCTAAAATCACGCATAACATTGAATCATGTCCTGAATAGTAAGTCCCGACTCCTGAGTCCCAACTCAGCCTCAAAATATCAATAAAAAATATGATAATGTATCTCATCATGTCATAATGTCATATACAATAAAATGAAAGTCTAATCCTATTGATTTCCTCTGCCCCTCTTGCGAGAAAATGCCACAGCTTTCCCTTTCCCTCTAGATGTAGATGTTGGTGCCTGTGGTGGAGATGGCAGTGGAGTCTGATGTGCTCTAGTAGCTGAAGAACTAGAAGTAGGAGCTATAGGAGGTAGACCACGTCCTCTACTGGTGGCAGTGGTAGCCCGGGCAAGCAGTGTCACCTCCTCCTCCTGTTCCTCCTCCTCCTCCACCTGCTCCTCCTCCTCCTCCCCCTCCCCCTCCACAACATCCTGCACTAATCAATTATCAGCAGACTCCATGAGAGGCCTCTCGGCCTCGACCCTCCATGCAGCAGTGGTGTCAATCCCATCCAATGAGATGGCATCCACATCAGGTGTCTTCTCAAGTTGCCTCACCCACAATCGAAGATTGTAGTAGACGTAGACCATGTCATTAAGTCGCTGGGACTCCAACCTGTACAAAGATCATGAAATAATAATTAATAATTCAACAAACAAACAAAAAAATTATTGTTTAATGAATTCAAAATTTTATTTGGAAATTTGCAATATTTTAAATGTTTAAGTGTTAACCTGTTGCGCTTCTTATTGTATATTTTTTCAAATACACTCCAGTTGCGCTCACATCCTGAGGAGCTACATGTTTGGCTGAGGATGCGAATGGCAAGCTTTTGCAGAACGGGTACCCTGCCACCATACATTTTCCACCATGCATCTACAACAAAATTACAAATAACATTTTAAATGAACATAAGAAAAAAATGGAATTTGAAGAGACAATGAAATTTGAAACAAAGTTACAAACTAAAAAATACCTAGCATTTTAATCATCCTATCATTGACATCCATCTCAAAGCCAAATGTGCCACCTGCCATCCTATATGTTTCAATTTGTTTAGAGATCTCTATACGTTGTTCTGGAGATCGCACCATCTTCTGGGCACAAGATAAGAATCCATCCATGATTTTAGCATCAAAATCAAATCCACATGCATAAGAAAATGCAGGGTTCAGGAAAAGCCCTGCAGCATGAATGGGATGATGGAGTGTGTTGTTCCATTGCTCATCAATCACTCCCCATAGAAGGAGTTGTTTCTGAATGGCTTCTTTGGCCCTGTCCATGGCTTCATACAAATAGCCCATTGCGGGCTTCTCACCATCAACCAACCGAAGAACCTTTACCAAAGGTTCAGTAACGGCGCACACCTCCTGCACTCCCGCCCAGAAGTCTTCCTGGTATGAAACTAGTCTGCATATGGCCTCTCCTTCTGGTTTGCGGCTCATTGGCAAAGCACGCCACTCCTCTGAAAGAAACATTCTCTTCACATCCCACATAGAATTCAAGAGGGATTAAAGAGATATGAAACTGGTGGCAAACCGTGTAATGGAGGGGCGCACCAACTCTTTGTTGTTGGTGAATCTTCTCATCAAGCTAAGCACAGATGTATGATTATATATAAATTTTGTAATGCTTTTTGATGAGTCAACAATA
>APFE031730987.1:3529-25636 GCA_000404065.3 Pinus taeda | reverse complement strand
TCTTTGATTTGATTAGATGCATCAACAGATTTGATAAACATAGTCCCCTTGGGACAACTAACCAAGAAGTTTAAAAGGGTTCTCCCCTTTTGGTTAGTCCAACCATCTGACATAACAGTGCACCCTGTTTTTGCCCATGATGCCCTAAACTCCTCCAATCTTTGGGTGCAGTCACGCTTTTGATTTTGAAGAATCCGGCCTTTGAAATCATGATAAGAAGGGATTTTGTACCCCGGGCCAACACTGGCAATAGCATCAACAGCAGGTTGGAAAAAAGGATTATTCCTTACGATGCTGAAAGGAATATCACTCCAGAGGAGAAATTTTGCTAGCAAGTTGTTAGCTTCTTCTTTCTCGGTTCTTTTTAGCATTGAACCGATAGATGGCTGTGAACCAGGTATGGTTCGAGGAACAAAAAATGATGATGCAGCTACCGGATTGACTGATGCTGCAGTAGAACCAGCGCCACTTGGCCCACTTCCTTCAGCTGACCTTCTTAGTTGCCTTTTCAGTTCTTCTTTGGCCTCTCTAGTCTGCTCTAATTCTCCTAGTGCTCTCATGGCTCTTTGGATAAGTTCAGGAGTTGTATTTGTACAAGGCCCCACATCATGTCCAGGGATTTGTGCAAGGTGATACTTCAACCTATACACCCCCCCGTATCTCCTTTCCACACAACTTGCAAGTCAAGTTTTTTCTATCATTCGGAGCTGCAGGCTCACAATAATCCCAGAAAGGATCCAATTTCCTTGGCATGTTTGTTTTTTAACTTTGAAGTTGCAAACCTATGGGAAAAAATTAAAATTAATAAGGATTAGGAAATATGAATTTAGGATTACAATTTAGCATTTGCCATTTACAAAATTACAAGTTACAAATTTCTAGAATCCAAAGTTCCAAACCCAAGTTACCCAACCAAATGGCAAGCAAATGCCAAAAACAATGAAAAAACATAAACAATGTTTAAAAAAAATGAAAACAAAAAAAAAAATTGGTTCCCATAGCCATACCAAGTTACCCATCCCAAATCAATGAAGAAATACAAACAATTCTTTAAAAACAATGAAAACAAAAAAAAATGGTGCCCATATGAAGTTTTTCAACAAAAAAAAATTAAAAACATAGAAAAACAATGTTTTGAAACAATGAAAACAAAAAAAAATTAACCTACATACCGTTTCTACGGTGAAAATGGCGATCTCCTCTTGAAATAATGAGTCTAGCCACTTCGAATCGCCAAGAAACCCTCCAGCTCCTCTCCTCTTCCTCGCGTGCGCTGCTGTCCAAATGGCAATTGAAAAATCTAATTTTTCATTTAAAACCTCGCTGCCCTCCTACCCCGCGCTTTTTTCGAAAAAAGCAGCAAAAAAAATACAGCGCTTTTTTCCCATAAAAAGCGTGTTTAAAACGTTGGGGGGAAAAACGCTCGCGTTTTTGAAAAAAGCGCGTTTAAAACGCGCTTTTAACAACACTGGCAGATACTATACCCTTCATTGTAGTTGCTTGAGGACAAGCAACGTTTTGGCAGGAAGGAATGTGATATTCCTACTTAGTGTTTCACTAAGTAAATATCAATTTTTGCTCAATCTTGGCGTATTACATGGTTTCACTTAGGAGGAGTGGGCTTAGGGGACCCACATTCGATTTTTGGAATGGGAGGTAGCCCAACATTAAAGTTCGATGGAAATATTGCGGCTTTGGTGGAACGCGGGGCCCACCAGAATTTCGGTCCACATGGAGAGTACGCTCCCATTGGAGCGAAATTGGGGAGGAAATCGAGGTGGGCCCACATGGGCAATCTTGGAGACAAATCAACAAAGGGAAGGAGGAGCTTTCATTTTGCTCATCATCTATCATTTTCAGAATTTGTCTTTTGACATATCACACTTGAGCAGTGAGCCAAGTCTGCTTGTGTTGTTCAGCACACCGGGTGTTTTCGAGTGGAAATCCCAACCCTTGCTTTGGTGGACTTCGAGTGCCATCCTAAGGAGGGAGTTCTACTTAGTCCCAAATCGTACCAACAACAGTGAGTCGAGTTACAACATCGGGGAAAGTTACAACAATGTAAGGATTGTGCAGTCTTGGCTAGAGGCACTCCAGGAAGTAGAGGAGTGAGGGGAGTTTGTGGAGGAAACTTGGAGTGAAGGCCTGGGGAGCCTTCTAACAAGGTTTGCCGACATTTTTAGGGCATTTAGCAACAAAATCTTCAGGTGGGTTGATTTGCCCAACAAAAGAGCCAGTCAAGCCAAAGAGGGCCGAATTTCCAGGGTCAAGCTTTGGTCAAACCCCTCGTGGGTTATCTGGGCTTCTTGAGTAGATGTCGGGATTAATTTCCTGGAATTTTCTGAGAAGTGGAGAGGGCTCTAGCAGCAGATCATTTCAGGCAGCAACACATTTCTGGGATCCTATAGTGCAACACTTGGGCCGAATTACCAACAGATTGGAGGATGGTGATTCACTGATCATTTTGGGGCTTTGCTAGCTTGCCTAGAGCAAGCCCAGGTGCAGTTATTCTAGCACCTTGTTATACACCTCTTTCCATTAATAAAATGAGTACACAGTGCAGTTTTGGGTGCAAATTCATGGTCTGATTGCTTGTTTTGGTTTCATGGTGTTTTTGTCTACTTCGCTCAGCATATTTACTGTTAATTTTCCCTTGGGGGTATTACACTTCATCACACTTGAAGGTCATCGATTTGGACGGGAGCGTTGTGGTGCAGGTGCTACGCTAAGTGCATGCAGTCTTTACCTAAGCGTAGGGAAATAATCTTCTCTCAGTGAATTCCAAGACATGCAGTAATAGAAACAGTTAAGAGTCGATAGTGTTTTGTGCTATAGATTCATTCACTGGGTTAAGAAGACCACAAAACCTTGATTGTCACATTGGTGCAACAATGCTAGAGGATAAGTTGCTGTTCACAATAACAGATCTGATGCAACCATTTCTACTTGACAAGAATGGTGCAAATAGAGTAGAGAAATGGATGGGAGAATAAGTGCCTAGGTAGCATGCGACTGAGCAATTGGATGAGGTGCAGACTTGCCATGCCACGGAGAGTGCTTGATTCTGATACCACTGTTAGCACACATAAAAATAGACAACTAAATAGATATGGCCTGTGTTACATTTCCTTAAACAAATGTACATATAAATACAATTTTAGGTGGCCCTTGGACTCCTTGTGATAGCTCATATTCCTCCACACCAATTCTAATGGATTAGTTGTCTAACAGATGCAATGAATGTAGTGTTTGAAGCAATGTAAATTATTAAGATATAGAAGTTGGTCTAGTTGTGTGAAAGAAAGAAGCCCATTGGTAATAGATTGGTCTTTAGAATGAAATACAAAGCATATGTGTCCATAGATAAGCATACAATGAGGTTGGTGGAGAAGGAATATGCAGAAGATGAAGGGTTCATTTTGATGAGACTTTTGCCCCAAATACAGAGAAATACAAAGATAATTATTATTACAGTTAGATTAGTGTTAGCTTTGGCAATGCAATTTGGTTGGAATGTTGATCAAATGGATGTGAAAAATTTGTTTTTGAATGGACTCTGGAGGCCTTGAATTAGAGTAGATGACTCAACTGTAAGAGTTTTTGGTAAAGCACACAGAGCATTTGGAATGTGTTGAAACTTGAAAGCACTTTGTCCTGAACTATGTGCCTATAGCTTGTTGATTTTTGTGTAATGTTGGAAGGTATTCCTGCATGCCAAAAGGCCTCCCAAGTTGGCCAAGGAAAATTATGAAAATCAAAAATTAAAATTTGTGTTTTTGGGCTTCGTGTAGGCCCCAAATGGTCAAGTCGACCCCACTATGAAAGGGTGTAACCCTTGGTCAAAGTCACCCATTTGTCAATTATAAATACACAAGTTGACTTCCTCATTTTGATCAATTCAGAACACACATTTTTTCTTCTATTCTCATCCACACATGCAAAGTCAAGAGAAAGATCTGAAGTTTGACCTAGTTATAGAAGCTGCCATTTGACTGATTTTGACCCGTTCTATTTGACCAATTATCTGGCTGTGTTTTACCAAGGATCTGTCCAAGTTTGACTGCTGGAGAAGGCCGAGTTTGACCGCAGGAGAAGGTTGAGTTTGACCAGAGAGAGAGATTGTTTGACCACAGGAAGTCAACTGTTGACTGCAGGGGTCAACCACATGTCTGACTTCAACCACAGGCATCAGGTTGACCAAGCCAAAAAGTTGACCAGAATTAACTATTTTGAAGGCTTGACCAGAGTTGACTAAGCTGGAATTTTGACCAGGCTTAACTGGTGAATATACTTGGATTTTGGCACAGATTTCTAGAATATTATTGAATTGTAAAGATCGCTGAATAACAATTTCTCCTAGAACAAAAGTTGCTGGGTTTTCTCCCTAGTTTGGGTTTACCAAGGAAAATTTGTTGTCTCTATTGTGCTTGGCTGTCTCTTTATGATCCTACTGTTCTTCATTGCATTACTGTTGAGATTTTGTGTGTATAATTGCTCAATGATTAGTGTGGCATATAAGATAAATTGATTGGAAATCATTAGGTAGTAATTATCAGATCAGAAAATAAGTTTCTACTGTGCATCCTAATAGAAAATTCAACATATCTTGGTACTTGGAGATTGATGAGTATTTGAGAGCTAGTGGCTTTCAAGGGAGATAAGAGGTAAGGGTATTGTTATCCTTGCTTATGTAGATGTTCTCATGATTACAAAAGAATGGTACAAGTGTAATTAAATATAATTTAGAGAAAGCTTGAGATGGGGGATTTAGAAAGATTGGAGGTATGGAAGAAGAGAGAGCAATTTTATCCTGGATGTAGATTATGCAAGAGCGTTGCTTAAGAGATTCATAATGATAGATTTGAAGCCATCATCAAGGTTCAAAGCTATTTGCGAAAGGTGATCCCATGAAGGTAGGGAGTTTGTTATATTTAAGTTTCACAAGGCCAAAAATCAATTTTGTAGTAATTCTTATTTTTGGGTTCATGACTTCACCAAGAATGCTGTAATGGAAGATTGCAACATGGACTTGAAGTATATAAAATGAACATATTGTAATGTTCAACTTCTGTTTGTCAAGAATGACGTGCTCAAGTTGATATGCTTCACAAATGTTTTGTGAGGGAATTGAAATGGCATTTCAAAAATTTGAAATGTTGTGCTAGTGATTCAAAGGCCTATATCGAAATCCATTTTGGTTTGGTGTTCTAGGGGTCCTATTATTGTCTAAAAATGTGTGTTTCATTTTGCTTTTTGGGAGGCATTATTTTCTTTGCTGTGCAGTGCTAAGAGATGTGTAGCCTTGGAAAATCAACTGCTTTTGTAGGTTGCATGCATCACCTTCAGAACATTTCTTTGTTCTGTATTGCTTGAATATTATTTGGTTCTCATTCATGGCTAGATCAAGGACTTGGAGTACTAGTGGTGGCTTGGTGGAGATCCACTGGGCCATATATTTTCATGTTTGGATGATCCTTACATATTTGGAGGAGTGTTTGCTTATGTGGGAGAGTTACTGCATATTTTGATACATATCTCACCTTTATGTAGTTTTTCACATATTTGGAAGCTGTTTGCAACTTTTGATATATATTTTGCCATTGAGGATGTCATTTCAGGCTATCTATGCAATCTTTCATGATTTTGAGGCATATTTCAACATTGAGATGACTTTCCATATTCTTTGAGGCAATCTCTACATATTTAATTCATATCTTTTCCCTAGAGGCTTCTAGGGTTTTCTTTGCACTATTAGTTTTTTCTGAATCTTTTTTATTAAGAGGTGGTTGGAGATTAAAAGCTACAAAAGGAGAAGAACTCTCGTTAGCAAGGTAGAGGTTCAAGGTAGGGAAATCCTCTTTAAGGCCAAGTCCCATGATTTCTGCAGGGAAGGTAGAAAGGGCTTGATGAATTGGAGCTTCCATCTTCTCCTCTCTCATGGATCTCATGTGTATGTAAGGTTTCCATTTATCTATTGCTGCCATATCTTTTTGTAGAGAGACGTTTTTGCCTATCATGGTGGGTTTTTGCCTATATATATATATATATATATGGCTCTTAATCCTCATTGTTTGGTGGTTTTATTATGTCTTCGTCGTCCACATCTCAAGTTCCATTAGTCACCTAGACTTCATAGCGCAAGGACAAGGCACTAAATTTTGCTTGGCTTCTCCTTTTATATATAAAATCCAAAAAACATTTTCATTCTATAAATTTGTTTTCCCATCAGTTTTACAAGGACAGATTTGTAGTCTTATCAGGGATTGTTCCCTTGAGATGGAGTGGAGCTGGCCTAAAGTGAAGAGGATGATGACTGAGGTTGACAATGAGTGATGTCCTCAAGTTGCTTAAGGGTTTGTACTTGATGATTGGATGTATCTTTTGAAGTGCAGATTTTAGAGGTAACATGTCCCCTTGGGGCATTTCCAACAACTTATGCTGGAAGCTCATTGGAGCTGCTAATAAACAGTCTGACTAGGGTGGGGAATTAATTTTCCTTCCTATCAGAAACATATAGAATGTTGTATATGTCCTAGTGTATGGTGTATGCTAGTTCGTGCTATTGTCAAATGTGCCTAATTCATTAGAATACAGTAAAGTATTTTATTAATTTTGATGAATCAGTAACAGCTTGTGGGACAAGAGTGGTGTCTGGGAAAAACCTCCCAGTTTATAAATTCTTAGTAGGCACATGTAAGAAAAAGTTAAACAAAATTAAGATTAGAACATGTTTAGCTGCTTTCTTTATGTCATCCTTGTCCATTACTGCCTTTCTTTGCCAGGTTGTCATATAGAGTTTCCTATAGAGATGATATATTCCTTCTTGAAGAATTGTTGCAGACCTTAATTTTTGGCAGGGAGAGAACATTTTTAGACATTTACTGCTATAGCCTGTAACAATGGGTGGTGACTGAAGAGACTAATCTTACTGCAATGCCCCTAGCCCTTCAGATTCTGGAAAAGCTTTGTGTAACGGAACTATTCTAACATGAGGCGTTGGAAGACATTGCTCAAGTAAGACCAACATGGATTAATTCAAAGAAATGAAATGATACTAAAGAGAAGGTTCACACTGTGCTGTGGTGACATCTGTCAAATCTCAATGCCAATTTGGCTCATTCAATTTCCTCCACAGTTTGATATCATTCATGGGACTAACTGGCAACATGTTTTTGAGAGTATCTGGTTTTGTAAAATCCCAACTCTTGCTTCACTGTATGGTGGCTCCTTATTTTTAAGTTGGCAGAGTATGCAACCAAATTTTGGTTCTTTTTCTCTCTTTGGATAATAGGCTTATACTCTCCTTCCAAAGGCCTCCTTAAGGTCTTCAATTGCCTGTCTCCAAGCTTAGAATCTATTAAATTTCTTTTACTCCTAAGTGGAATCATATTTATTATGTGCATTTATTTTGCATGGTTTGGGTTGAGAGAAAAAGGGAGAGAGAGCTGATCTTTTGATTTCAATGTGAAGTGATACAAGCTCAGAGGAGAGGAATGAGGAGACACTAGAGGCTACTGTTAGAGTCTCACACTCATCTCTGCCAGATTCTGGAGCAACTGGGCAAGCAGCAGAGTCAGATCATGATTGTGTACCTGGGCAAGCTGGAGAGTCACAGCATGATTGTGCACCTGGGCAAGCTGCAGAGTCACAGCATAATTGTACAGCTGGACAACCACACGGTTCAGAATCTTATGGGGCATATGATACATGGTCTTCAATGCAGATGAATTATGGGGATGAGCATGCTCGTCTAATTAGCAATTATTATGATCTGGAGAAGCAGAGACAAGAAGTGCTGCAGCAACTGTATCAATTTAATGGATGGAATTGTCAGGCTACAAATGATCAAGCTGCCTCAAGTGCACAGTGGAATGGGTATGCATCTTTTCAGGGGATTCAAGGTGCTTCTTACTATCCACAATGTTGCCCTATAGTACCTTACTGCCATCAATGTGCTCAATACTGGCCAACTCAACCACCATTATGCACAGGAGCTTGCAGCCATCATGCTCCCTGTGCTTTTTCTGGTGCTGGAACTTCAAATAATGAACCACACTGTCAATGTTGGTACAGAAACACTCCACATCCCACTGAATTAAATAATACAGTTGAACATTCCAAGCCGTTACCTGCAGCAGACCGTACTGCAGAAAATATCTTGGAAGCTGTGAAAAAGGCAACGTCAATGGTGAAGGAAGAGATGTCCAGGGCTGATAATGAATGCCAAGGTAAGTGTTAAACCTCATTCTTTTACCACATATTCTCATGGTCATTCTGTCATTTTTTTTCACATATTCTTCCCTTTGACCTACTCTTGGTTCCTTTTGTCAATGAGATGCAAATGATCCATGAACACTTAATTCTAAAGCCCATTTTTGTTAACTTTTGATCCTAGATGAAATTGAAAAGCTGTGTTCACGTTAAGCTATTTGCTGCCATAAAGTTTCTTTTGATGTAAGAAATCTGAAATAGTGAATACCACGTCTTGAATGTTTTTCAACTGTCTTTTGCCATACTTCTTGATAGTGGAAATTGATTAGAGACATCAATATATATGCAGTTTTGGCAGATATGTTTCGCTTAATAACTCTTTAAAAAATATGACACTGAACCAGATTTCTGAGATCAAATCCGATTATTCTATCTAATGCAGAGAATGTACAAGGTCCATTTCTGATCCTATTGTGGACTAACTTGTGTCCCTATTTTGTTCCTTTATTCTCTAATTCTCATTTTTTCATGATTTATTTTTTTTCCTAGATATTTTTTGTGCATGTTAAAACATCTATACCATTGCCACCGTGTATGGGGCATAGAAGGAACGGAAAATAAATGTGATATATATGCTCCAAACTTTTGATGCTAAAATTTACCGGAAAATATGTCAACAAATTATGCTATAAGTATGAAACGATCATATGCATATTTTACTTTCAAAATTAACCTACAACCCATGAGAATATAGATTCAAATACATGAAATCCATATGTCAGGACACAAATTCTGGTTTTATTATTTAATCTAAAATTTTGGCAATAGAACATGAATGCCTAGGCTTCTAGAAGAAACAGTTCCCGTCTTTATACCACATTTGTCAATTTTTTGCCTGACTGCATCTCCATATACCTGCTTTCAACTTATAGAAAATTATTCAATACAAAATAGTATTATTACTTGTTTATTTTAATCGATTGTTAAAGTCAAGTATTGGCATTTGATTAAAACTTGTACAGTATAAAATTTAATTTACAAACATTTTACTATGTATGTCTACAATGATAGATGTAACTGTCTTAGTTTGTAGGTTTCTGTGGAGTGGTTTTTGAGAAATAGAATTCGGAAAATCCAGTGTCCTTCAGCAATTTTTTTTTTTTCAAATATATCAAATATGTTTGAATTTAAATCTATAAGCATACCGACTCTAGTATGTAATTGATCAAACTCTTGTTAAATGTAATCTCATTTTATTTCCCAATATGAAAGCTTACATCTTTGCTAGTTCCTAAACTTGAGATCTTACATTTGTTGTGTAAAAGTCCATAACCAACTCTTTTACCTCGACATCGGTTGTCTAGGGCCTATAATCTGGAGATGAATGTTAAAACTAACCTAGCCCCCATGAAGTATGCTCTACATTGACCAAACATCTGTTTTTAAAAGATGAAATAAGTAGGTTTTGAGTACACATTGATGCTTCTCTTTTAAATCTGTCAATCATCCATTATCAGAAATCAAAACTATGTTTGCTAGTTTTTGGTGGTATTCTAAGCAGCATTTCTAACATACTGTGAAATGCTCTTAATGGTTATGTTGTTGATTTGATTTATTTTTCCTTTTGAATAATTTACATATAATTCCATCTGAAGTGAAAAGACTACTACCAATTCATTGTTCAACTATTTGCAAAATCCACACTCAGTAGGAGATTTTGTACAAAGTTATTGCTGTTGTAGACAGGCTTGAATTTAGTTTGCCTCAATTTCCTTACCATCATCATGTGCTACCTTGTAAATTTCATGAGCAGCAATAGCTTGAAACGATCATGTGGATGCATGTTAATTCTCGTCTTTGTGATCATTTGTGGGTCTGGTCATTTGTGGTTCAGGTGAAATGGAAATTGATAAATCTGGGGAAGGAAGTTCAGATACAGATGTCACAGAAATGCTCCATGCTTGGTTTTCAGCAGGCTTTTATACAGCGAGGCAAGTTTAACATTATTGCATGATAGCTTGTCTACAATTTTTTCTTAGAATGCCATTTTCTTGGGATTCTTCCTTTTCTTCTTATGTAGGATCCGTCTTCTTCCAAAACTTGTTTGTTTTGTGTATTGATGATGCATGTTTTGAGAGATTATAACTTATAGTGGAGCTATAGTCAGATGGAGATAAAAGAGACTTTTTGTGAGAAAAATCACAGAAGAATGTGGATAAAGAATGCAAACCATATTATATTAAAAAAGAGAAGGATGTGCGTTATTAATCATAAATATGGTATTGATGTCAATACACAAGGGAGGCAATGTCCTGTAAGAAAATCCTATACAATTGTTTTATTAGTTTATCTCTAACCTGATCTAACACAACTCTATTTATGACATTTGACATAAGTCACTAAATACTAACCTAAAGTACATTATAACTTTATTGTATGACTATTATTAAAGATTTTTTTTTAATTTATCACCAAATGAACAAAAATGTTGACTACATGACATATAATTGGCATTGCTGATGCATCATGCAATGCAAAACACCCTACCAACCACCTGATTAATAGCTAGCTCTTTGGCTGGTTGAGAGTCAATGTTGCTGAATTTTTCAGGCAATATACCATGGATGTAGAAGCTGATTTCTACTTTAAGAAGCTGTCATCTTCTACACCTCCATACCAAATTGTTATGAAAGTCTCAAACGAGGTCTTTCAAGCCTAGTATAATCTGGAACAACTGCCATCCACACCTACAACCTTCACCTCCTGTAGTTGAACCACATCACCTTTGTCTGTTTGTGCGGCCTCTTCAAATCCATCCCTCAATCATATTGTTTTGCCATAGTTGGGACTAATTTGGATACATCCAGTGAATCTGACATTCCACCTTCACATCTTCTAGCCTTCCACTGTACCCTACATCACTAGACCATGGGAGCTCATCTTTTGCTGCATCTTCAAGCCTTCCACTTACTCCTGTGTAACTGGATTGTGCAAACTCTGCTTTTTTTACACCTTAAAGCCTTCCAACTCCTTCACCAGTGGGTTGTGGGAGCTCTTCTACCTCTTGTGCTCCCTGCACAGCATCATATGGTCACTGCTCAAGCCTCTTCTCTTTGCTATCTTTCATGTCTGCTGATTTGTCAGCCTCAAACCAGTCATCATCAATCTGCAGATCAGAATATTCACTGCTCCAAAACAACCTCATTTATGCAAGGATCCACCAATGCCTATGCTTTCCTTTCATTAACATACCCAACAAATAAGAGACTTCTACAAGCTTTGTCATCATAAACAAATTGAACCAAAGATTTTAAAATGGTTTAACTTTGGTTTCACCATAGTATTCAAAAGTTAAAACTGGAACCGGTGACTGGACCGGTCCACCTATCAAACCAGGTTTCAAACCAGAACCGGTCAAACTAGGACTGGTCAGATCTCAATGAACTGTTCTTTAAAAAAATACATGAAATAATTAATTTTTAATGGGAAAAAAACTATTTTTAAGATTTAAAAACATGATTACAAACTAATAAAGACAAAATATTCAAAATTTTCTCATCAATATACCATGTAAAGGTGAATATATCAAAATGGCACTGAGTGCAATACCTATGAGTGACAAAATACATAATCAATGAGGCTCTAAATGGCCTCTAGAGACCAAAAATAATGCTACAAGCTATGGGGCCACTGGCCTACTACAAGTCTACATGTCAGTGATCAATATGATCTCTTCTCATCATGATCAAACTTAGCTGGCCGCGTCTCCAACTTTTCAACTGGTTGAGTCAGAAACTTCTCAGCTGGCTGAGTCAGAAACTTCTCAGCTGGTTGAGTCTCAAACTTATGAAGATATTCTTCCTTAATATGGCCTATTGCTTCATTTGGTGCTGTACATGGCTTTACATGGCCGCTTATCCCAACAAAGTGTTGTATCAACCTGTAAATACCCCTTCCTTCAATAGATTTTTGGCAATATTCAGAGAATATTTTGCCATCAATCATATCACAATGAGCCCATGCAGTATCCTTGGATTTTAGAAGGATGGTGGCTGCTACTTAGTTCAAACTCTCTGTTGTTCCACTACTATAGTAAACGCTCTGTCATTCCACTACTATAGTAAAAACTGAGCACTCTCCAAGCTCACAAAAACTCCAAATGAGATGTGTGAGGCCAATGATGTTGAGAAATTTAGGGGGCAACTAGATTAGGTGATTTTTCTTCTTTGATAATTGCTTGTGATGTATTTTTACTTAACTTGATTATCTTTTTCTTTCACTTTATTATTAGTATTCTCTTCATCAAACAACTACCAAACCATAAAGAACAATGAGACGAAGGACACAAGATATAGGCGATTAGCCAGGGCCAAAACTGAGAGGAAAACCCACAAGAATTCTTTTCTTCTTATAGAATCTTCAATTGACGAATTCCAAGACCTATGACCCTTAACGGAGGCCTTCCGTGACCAAGTTAAATGTTTCTTCCTTAATGAGCTTTCCTTCGAGCAACTTTTGCAATTTCGACCTTCTAGCAAATTCTTTTGCAACTTCGACTTGCCCAGCAGATGCTTCTGCAACTTCGACCTGCGTAGCAAATTCTTCTGAAACTTTGACCTGCCCAACAAATTCTTTTGGAACTTCGAACCAACAGTTTCTTCCTAGCACTTCAACTTTCCTAGCAGCGTGATTGAGTTAGTGTGCTAATGAGGTTGAGTTCCTTCTTATTAATAGGCTTTTGAGGGGTACGAATTGCCTCCTTTAGGCCGACTTGTCCACCTGACAAGGTCTTGGAGGGTCTTTTGATTCGAATAAATTTGTCTTTTCAAGTGTAACATGCTCAAAACGGTCTTTCATACATGACAATGACTCATTTGACTTGTAGACTTAATGACAAGCCCTAGAAACACTCAATGGGTGCTTGATCTAAAAATAAATTTCCCTTGAGCATGAAACCCATGCCTCAATAATAACAGTAATAAATTTATTTTTCACATTACATCAAATACATAAAATCATGATTACATATGTCATTATGAGGACTGGACCTAGTTAAATATTTCAACACTCCCTCTCAACTAGGGAGGTATTCATAATCCATCCAAGGTACTTGTACGTTCTCAATCTGAAGAATTATCATAAGAAGAGTTAGATTGGTAACCCAATTGTTTGGCATCATATCATCCAACATTGTCACATAACAAGGCCTTGATTGTCTCTCAAGGTACATACCCCACCTGGGTGTTCACAGAGTATGTCCTTCCAAGACTATTCTTATCTTGGATTCCCAGTCTTCAAAGAATATCGATCCTCTTCGACTACTCTTATCTTGGATGCCCTACCTCATCCTCAAAGAGTATTAGATGCCAGATGCTTACCCAATCCTCCATTCTTTCTTCCCAAAGTGAAGACAATAATGATGTGTCTACCTCTCCCTCTCTATTAAGGAGGATATACCCATTCCTATAAAGGAATGTACCTATTCCTATAAAAGGAATGTACCCAAGATCCCTCTTAACCAGGGACTTGCTTCCAACAACTTTCTGCTATAGGTGGAGATCATGGGACCATTAATTGCTTGCGGGGTTCCTTCTTTTGATGTCATGAAGTTCATCTTCAACATTATGGAGCCTTCATCTTTTGTAGGGCATCGACCATTCATCACTTTCCTTCACGAGCCACATCGGTCATGTCATTCTTCTCTCTATCGGAAAGTGATCCTCTAGTCCCCATCTGATTTTTTCCTCATACAACTACTTTCTTCAAGTCATGTTTCCTCCAAGATCTTTCATCCAACCACGAGTGCTAGTTGTAAGTGACATCTACAACTCTTTTTTCATTTTTCAGTAGCCTTGTATCAACCCATCCAAATGTTGTTCAACAACTATGTTGCCAGGAAACGTGGGTTCGGGGATGGGGACAGGGATGACATTTTTGGAAACAGGGTGCGGGGGTTCGTCGGTGTAATATAATATATATTAATTTAATATTAAATTTATAAATTATAAATTTATAAATTATAATTATAATATATATGAATTTTGAATTTTGTATATTTTTTTCAACTTTAAAACAAGAAAACTTTAATCATTTAAATATGCACATCATTGAACATTCAACATTGGCATTGAAATTTCAAAATTTATCACCAAAAAACTGTTCATTGTTTACATATTAATAAGAATCATGAATCATGATATATGTCCATTGTCATACTACATTCAAAATTTGCTTCAAGGCATCTTCAAACATGAACTAGGAAATTTTAAAATACTAAAATAAAATACTAAATAGCTAAAGCCTAAGGAACAATGGCTTCCTCAAAGACCAAAAAATTGGAAAATACAAGTTATTTGACCTCCAATATTATTGCATCCCTTTTTATTAAAAAAGAACTAATAGGTATAAGAACCAAGGCTGCTTGGAAGTGGGAGCCAGAGTGGGGGACAATTTTTAGAAGCTTCCAGATCGAGAGCATTTTTTATACTATATATATTTTGAATCATTACATATAAATTCTGCGGTTTTTTTTTAGGCTTGTGGCTACATTAAAGTATAAATTATGGCTGCTGGCAGCATATATTTCGCTGCTGTCCCACCAAACACACAAGGCAGCCCAATAAAATAAAGTTTAAAATGTTGAGTCTTTGAGAACTCAGAATACTTTAGGATTTTTGAGCGTACTCCTGAGTTTGTAGGAAACTTGGCTAGTGTATCTTAGTCAGCTGTGTGTGACAAAATCTGTCCCAAGTTTCACGAAAATAGCTGAGTCTAGCATTTACTTAAGTAAATGTTGGACTCGCTGCTTTGGCATTAGACATCTTAGTATCTTACAATGTTACATGTAAATTCTTATTTTATGTTTGAATTTTTGAAATAACTTATAAAGTTATAAGTAGCATAAACATGACATTCATGCATGCCATATCCTAGTATGTATTTTCAAAATATAGTTTTTTTTATGAAGAACCCAAAGAACCCAACCTGAAGAACCCAAAGAACCCAAGAACCCAAGAACCCATTAAAGGAAAAGAACCCAATTTTTTTTTTTTGAAGAACCCGGTTCTTCTGGGTTCCTCTGGGAAGAACCCGTACCCGAATCCGGTACTTAGGTGCGGGAACCCGGGACGGGTTCGAGAACCCCACCCCCAGGTGCGGGAACCCGTGCAACATAGTTCAACAATAAAAAATGAACATCAAATCAAAGCTATCTTTTGTGATGGCCTCTCATCATGACATCTTGCTTGCATGCAACATCCTGCACATTCATAAACACATCTCCAAGACTTCATGTGTTAAGAGTCTTCTTTCTTTTACAGACTTTATCAAGGTCTTCATACCTTCTATGGAGATGTCATGTCTAATTCTTTTAGTCATCGAATGTTGATTTCCTTCCCTTATGAGACCATAATGGCAACTTTTCGATCTCTTCTTCCTTCCTTCACATATTGCTTCCCCAGAACTTATTGACAAAGTTCCTTCTTCATGATTGTCAACCACCTCATATTCTGTATGAGGACATATTATGTTGATTTTATCTTGTCAATATGTGAACCGTGCTTTCATGCATTTTTCAAAGGAAGAGATCCTTGATCATGCTCACAAGGTGGAGCATTTACCCATGCTGTCAGCAACTATATGATGACATGACTTAATTTATCAAATACAGACATACCTCTTTTCTCCTTTTGGTCATCTAGACTTCCTTCGCCCACTTCCTTTCCTTGATTGAAAGTACTTCAATCAACTTGACCTGTTGCACTCCTTTGTCTCCATACCATCATCCTTCTAAACAATGTATCCCACACAAGGTGGAATGATCAGCGAGACACTTGCTTCTTCCAATTAGAGGTGAACCTTATAATGAAGATTCCAATAGAGGATCTAGATTATCCTCATCCAGTAAAGGCTCCTTTCTCATGATGATGATGTGTGATGAATTCCTTCTATCGTGCTAGATGGATTTCTTTAAATGCACTATACATGCTTTCAATGAGGTTACCACGAGCTACTTCCTTTATGTGATGATTGCTACATCTAGGTAGCCTTCTACTTCAACTCTCCTTTTCAGGCTACTATAATGAGCTCTTGCTTCATTCATATACTTCTACCATGATGCCATCTCCTAATATGATGCATCCTATCATACTTACAATGCTTCCTACCATGATAGTATTATTTACAAAACATAAAAGAATTTAGTGGAGGAGATTTTTTCTCTCATAGTAGAGATCTATCACTTCCTCCTCCTTTTATTTCTTCTTATCAGGTTCTTCCACTTCTTCGGTGATATGGACTTCATCCCTTCCTCTTTTGTTGTTGTCCTTGAGTTTAGGACAATCTCCCTTGTAGTGCCCATATTCATGACAGGCATATAGCATTGGATTTTTGTCATATTCTTCTTGTTCTTTTTTCGAGGACCAAACTTTCCTTTCTTGCAACCATGGCAACAATTGCTTGGACTTGCTCGTTTGATCCTACATTGCTTTTTACCTTCAACTTTGTTTCATCAATTTTACGCAATGACCAAAGTTCACTGAATGGGGTGGCTTCCGTCTTTCCAAAGATGCTAGATGTGAAGTTGCCCCATTCTTCTAGAAGTGCATTGAGCACTATGGTGGTCATTTCTTTGTCGGACATTATTTCTTCCAACTCTTGTAGTTGGTCTCTTATTTCTAATACCCTCATAAACTATGAGGCTGTTCCATCTTCCTTTGAGATCTTCATTTATACAACTCATTCCTTAAAGATATCACTTCTCCTACAGTACTTACGAAGAACAATTCAATTAACTTGTCATATATTTCTTTTGATGTCTCTAACTTTGATACATAAGGTATGCGAGGATCCTTGATGGATTCTATGAGAATCCTTTGAGCCCTTACTTCCCCTTTCGTATACTTTGCAAGAGCTTGAGCTTCTTCCTTTGGATGTTTAGTGATTGTACCATTAACATGTTCAATGACTTCATTTTCTATGAGTATCAAATTTGTCCTCTTCTTCCATGCAAGAAAGTTTGATGGCCCAACCAATTTGTTGCTTTCCTTGCAAAATGAAGTCATTTTGATAACAAATCCAGTCATAAATATATAGGCACTTACTTGTCTAGTGAAGATGCTCCTTGCTGACAATATCTTCAGCCTGATGCCTTCTTAATTTAGATGATGATGTTGATAATATAAGATGTCTTCTTGATGAAGATGTCTTTCTTCAAAAGTGATCCTTCAATAGAGAGGGAGATCACCTTGATTCTTTGATGATGATGACTACACTTCTTCTTGCTTCCCTTGGATGTATAGACTTCAAGATGCTTCAATGAGTTTAAGTGGAGGTAGGGTTCTGTAGATCTTTTCGTTGCGATGATGATGTGAGCTTTTCAAGATTGCTCCAAGTATATAACTCTTCTTTGGATGAACTAGGGTTTTGAGGTCTTCTTCCTTGGAGATGTGATGATCCTTGAGATGAATGGTCCTTCTTGATGATTCATGCTCTTGATGATCTTCTAGTGCTTCGGCCCTTGAGTGTCCTTCTTTTCATTGCGATGATGATGTGAGCTTTTCAAGATTGCTCCAAGTATATAACTCTTCTTTGGATGAACTAGGGTTTTGAGGTCTTCTTCCTTGGAGATGTGATGATCCGTGAGATGAATGGTCCTTCTTGATGATTGATGCTCTTGATGATCTTCTAGTGCTTTGGCCCTTGATTGTCCTTCTTTAAGTTGCCTTTCCTTGTCTTGTCACCTTAGCTTTGATACCATGTTGAGAAATCTAGGGGCAACTAGATTAAGTGGTTTCTCTTCTTTGATAACTGCTTGTGATGTATTTTTACTTAACTTGATGTTCTTTCACTTGATTATTATTAGTATTCTCTTCATCAAACAACTACCAAACCATAAAGAACAATGAGACAAAGGACACAAGATATAGGTGATAAGTTGGGGCCAAAACCTCTCCAACTGAAAGGAAAACCCACAAGAATTCTTCTCTTCTTATAAAATCTTTAGTTGACAAATTCCAAGATCTATGACCTTTGACCAAGACCCTCCAAGACCAAGTTAAAGCTTTCTTCCTTAATGAGCTTTCCTTCCAGCAACTTCTACAATTTTGACCTCCCAGTAGATTCTTTTGCAACTTCGACCTGCCTAACAAAGTTTTTTGCAAGTTTGACCTGCCCAACAAACTCTTTTGCAACTTCGACCTGCCCAACAAATCTTTTGCAACTTCGATCTGCCCAACAAATTCTTCTGGAACTTTGATCCAACAGTTTCTTCCTAGCACTTTGACTTGCCCAACAACACTTCGACTTCCCAAAAACACTTCGACTTGCCCAACAACACTTCGACTTTGACTTGTCCAACAACAATAGAAACCCTAAAACAAGAGAGAGAGAGAGGCCCGCAACAGTGGAAACACTAACACAAGAGAGAGAGAGAGAGGCCCAAAACTTCGATCTTGCTTTTCTTCTCCTTTTTCGTCCTTTTCTAGCTTCTATCTTGAGAAGATCGAACTTGCTTGAGTCAGTGTGCTAATGAGGTTGAGTTCCTTCTTATATATAGGCTATTGAGGGGTACAAATTGCTTCCTTTAGGCCGACTTGTCCACTTGTGTAGGACGACTTGATGGCAAGGTCTTGGAGGGTCTTTTGACTCTATTTTGACTCAAATAAAATTTTCTTTTCAATATGTAACATGCCCAAAAGTGTCTTTCATACATGACAATGACTCATTTGACTTGTAGACTTAATGACAAGCCCTAGAAGCACTTAATGGGTGCTTGACCTAAAAATAAATTTCCCTTGAGCATGAAACCCATGCCTCAAGAATAACAATAATAAATTTATTTTTCTCATTACATCAAATACATAATGTCATGATTACATATGTCATTATGAAGACTGAACCTAGTTACATATTTCAACACTATCTTGTGAAATTTTTTCAAGTCTATGTTAAGATCTTATATGAATGAAATAGCACAGGACTTATGCAAATATGAATTTTCTGTCATTTTAGAGTAATTTTTATATTTACATAGATACTATAAATAGCTCACGAAATAAAGAATACACTTGAAATATAGGGGTAACTTTATGACTAGGGTTTCAACATAATAACTTTAAAACCAAACGCTAATTTAAACAAGTATGGGAAATGGATATGTTTTTAAATGCTAGACTTGAAAAGGAAATATAAACTAGAGTCTAGACATAATTTAATATTTTCCTTTAGATTTCTAAGTACAAAAAAAGAAAGTTTTGGGTTTTTGTGTATTAGAAGACAAGTGCCAAATCCTAGGGCTTATGTGGTCAAGATGAAGAATTTCTTCGAAATGGCCTATTTTCTTAAGGGATTAAAGTAAAGAGACTAGGGCCAAAGATTCAATAGTCACTTATCTATTCTAGTTGAAAATAGGAATCATGACCTTACAAAGAAGGGGTTCGAGAAGGATTACCTTCAGCTAGCAAAATCAACGATAAGTTATCATGCATGCAATATTCCTTTCATGTGGTAGAGTGAGTTTACCCTTCAAATGGATCAATTTGCTATCTTATGTCGGAGACTTGACATTCACATCCAATCTTGATGAACAATTTTAAGAACCAAGGGAAAGAACTTGAATTGACGCCAAATTTCCTCAAAAGGAAGATATTCAACAAAGTGTATTCTCAAATGCTTTTCAACAATGAGAAACAGTGTGAGGGGGAGTCTCTCATATAGAGAGCAGGTTCAACATCTTCCTATGGTATCTTTTTCTCTTTAGATTTGGCCTAGGAGATCAAGTAAAGGGCTTACCTCCAACTAACTATGAGGAAAAGGTCAAAAATACAAAAACTATCCCAGTAGTTGTGCCACAAGTAGAAAATTCTCCCAAGAGAGAGGATGTCCTTGTTGAAGCTAGTGGTAGCTTTAGAAGGTCTTGTACATAGGCTTGGTGTCTTAGCATGTGGAAGACATTATTTGCCTCTTCTAGGTGCTTTTTTGGTGGTGTAAGTGATTTATATCTTCTTTCCTGAGTTTAACTTAGAAGTTAGGAAAACTACAATAATTAAAGTCAATCAATTATTATGGACTATTAAGTCATTTTCTACGGAAAAATAATTTAATTATTTAGGTTAGAAATAATCTCAACCATTGATCTCAAAGATCATTTGGAAGGGAGATTAGGGTTGGGGATTTGGACTTTACGACGGTTATAAAGGAAGCCTAGGGAAGAGGTGAAGAGACATAGAACTCAAATGAGTGAGTCATCACGAAGAGAGCCATTTTCTCCAAGTGCGAGTGGCTTAGTGGAGTGAAGTGCAGATAAGGGGAAGTGTGAGTGGATTAAGGGCGAATCTAGGAGGTTGGTTGGGGGAGATTGCAAGGCTGAGTTGTTGGAGGGCAAGTTTTCGTAGTGTGCAATAGTGGCACACAAGGAGGGCGCAAGGCGATTTTGTTCACTGAGACTTTGCGCTGATTTCTTCTGGAGGTTGATTTCGTTGAGGTCAAATTCATTTAATGGGAGCAAAGTTACAGGTTTTGCATATTGTATTTCTCCTTGCATCTTTGTGGGTCGAAAAACCCAGATTTTCCAGATTAATAGATGATGGAGAATTGTTGTGGGTGAATTATTTTTGCAATGCATGATTGTTCTCTTTGATTTAAATTCCATCACATATATTTATTTATGTAATCTAAAAATACTAGTGATTTTATTTTTCAGTAATTCTGTGTTTATTTGGGTAAATAAATAAATTGTTTGGGATAAAATAAATTGTTGGGGATAAAATAAATTTTTGTGAGAAAATATATTTGATTGGTATTTGAAATTTAACATGGTATCTGAGCATTCTAGAAGACTCTGAAAGAGAGATTTGAGATGATGAGGGTTTGTAGCAATGAGTTTTCCTTTTTGTAGCAGCGAAATTATTTTCTTAAAATTTTGTAGTTGGGCTTTGTCGTTGTGGTCAATTTGTGAAGATAACATCATTGAGTAGTTTGCGATATGGAGACTGGTTGGATGGGGCAACGAATTTTAGTTCGTAGAAGAAGCAAATTACCATGATTCTGACGATGAATGGTCTGTGGGATATTGTGACTCGAGACATTCAAGTTCCTTCATATCCAAACCTTGTAGCGAAGCATAAGGTCAAGGATATGAAAGAAAGCTGCATAAATTTGGACGGTGTGAGGGATCACATAATTCCTCACTTATTAGGGAAAGATATGAGAAGATAGATGGGTAGCTCTGACCAATATTTATCAGAGCTCAAATGAGAACATAAATATTGTGCCGTGGAGAAAATTAAACAACATCAAAATTTATTAGATCTGAGATCGTGACATCTTACCTCATGAGGATCTAGCAGGCTGGCTTTGATGGGCTTGCAACTGTTGGGGAGACTGAATTATTCAGAGCTAGTGAAAGCTTCTCTGAAGGGTTGTGTTAAGCACTGTTAAATTTCTCTGTTTTCCCACCCCGGTTTTCAGTTTCTTCTTATTTCTCCCATGTAGTTAAATGCCCTTTCCCATAACCATACATTCAACAAGCTGGAAAAAATAAATTTGGCTGAAAACACAAATTCTGGAAAATTTACAGAATGCTGAAAATTGCAGAAATAAAAATCAGCAGTAATAAACAGCCATTAAAACACATTAAAAACTGATATTTTTGGTCAACGTGACCCTGGAAAAACCCCCTACAACTCTTGGGGAAAACCAGTTTGAGAGCTCTTCTTTATTTCTGAAAAATGTCTTTTTACAGCAAGAAAATTTTAGCAAAAAATTACAGCAAAATAATTTTTTCAGCAAGCAAACTTATCCTTTTTTAGCCCAACGGACCACCTGGAACTTCTCAGTTTTTTCAGGAAAAAATCAGCTTTTTCTGCTTGTTCTTGTGTTGTTCTGCTTGTTCTTTCT
>APFE031730986.1:0-13689 GCA_000404065.3 Pinus taeda | reverse complement strand
ACTTGCATATCCCCATTTCAAGATACACCTTAAACCCATTTTTTCATATACCCCATATTCCATAGGCCATATGAGCCATATGTACACCATATATGATAGCTCTATAAGCCATACACCGTACTTATACCCATAAAGGCCGAAAAAATTGTATGCCCAATAGAAAATTCATGGTAATTATTGATTAGATAGATAAAAATTATGAAAAAATATCCAAGGCTATAAGAAATGAAATCATTATGGAACTTACCAAGGAATTCAGTAATGAGCTAAAATAATTAAAATATACATTAGCATAAATTTCCAACAATATTGGGAATGTAGACATAAACGAATTCAAAGTTTTCGTGGATGGGATCTCCAACAACTTGAGTTGCCTTCATACAAGTCTCTTCAACATACTAGCTCATAAAGATAATAAAATGGATGATTTTTCCAAAATACATGAAACTATGAAAGTGAAGTTAGAAGAAACACAAATAAGTGATTGCATAGTGAAATTTCACACTCTTTCAAGGTCAAAGCATAAATTAATTTTGTTTCCCCTATAGATTACACAGAAACCAAAATATGATGTACAAGGATTTGATGGAGGGGATGATATAGAGACCACAAGAAGGATAAATAAACTAAGTCACTATTTTGAGTTTCACAAAAGGCATGATTATGAAGAAAAAATAATTTTTGCATCACTATCTCCTAGAAATATTAGCATATGATTGGTACTCACCGTATCACTCAAAAGCCTAGTCATGAAATTGGGATACATTAAGGCAATTTTTTTTCAAGAGATTTAAAAAAATGTGATCCATATTAGATAATTATATTGTTTGTCATCCATATCAATGCATTTTGAGTGGAAAACGTGGAGGAATCAACTCAAGGGACCATTTTTACCAGTGGGACCCAATTTGGCCAAACGAGGTCTGAAATGTTCCGGGAGTGTTTTGAGGCATAAAATGATGTTTTTTAGGGATAAAACCTTGTTTCCTTAGCATTGCACCATCATGCTATTAGACACCCATATATATTTCCAATGGTGCAAGCATCACATTAATTGGAGTCCATATGCAAATGTTATGCCCCGTAGAAGTTGACCTTCCGGTTTGGACACCTATAGTTAAGTAGGATGTCATGTCAACCCCCATTATTCATGAAAAGGGGCTAGCCATGTGTTGGTGATGTAAAAGAATATAGAAGAGTTTATTTATAACTCTAGTTAAGGGTTGATGTAGTTAAAGTTAACCACTAGTAGGATATCGGGTTGTGTTATAACCAGGCTATTAGGAGGAAGAGGCATTTCATTCTTTCGAGAGAATTTTGTTCCATCACTAAGAAAATATAAATAGGAGAGGTAGGAGGTAGAGAAAACATAAACAATATGTTCACTTTAGCAACCCATGGGCCACAAGCATTACTTCTTTCTACCTGCAACCATATTTCCAAAGAAAGAAAGAGAGTGAAGTAACCTCACCTTCTAGCTGGGTTTTCTCTCGAAAGGGGTTCCCACAGCATAGTTTGTGTCTTATGTGTGTGTGTGATATTATTGTTTTTTTATCTACTTTTCTACATAATTTTCATTCGCATGCATGCACTAATTACAGTAAAATCTACAAATCTAGAAGTCAAATAACTTTGTAATAGTGTAAAATTTCAAATTTTTAATATAATATTGTTAGAGTTGTTGTGACAAACTGTCCAGTGGAATATCCACAGAATTTTACATATGATTTGGTGTCAAAGAAGGTTTCTTTTTGTATTTTGTGTAGATTGTAGAGATCTAGATTGGCAAGTCTGAAAATCCTAAAACCCTAATCATGATTGACGAATTTCTAAATGAAACTCATGATCCTGCAGAGGTGAGGTTTATGAGACTGGAACAAGTTGCTTATATCAACCATAATGTAAACCTCCTCATGGAGGCCTTGAATAAAAATTTGGGGATATTAGGAGAACATGGGGATTTGAATGCAGAGGAAAACTCAGAACAGGGATAAGAAGGTCGGAGAGAAACAAAGAACCAGTCAAAGAAAGAACCCATAAAACATCAACCTCGTTTGAGTTTCGTGAATCATTCCCTATTTAAAATATAATAAAAATATGATATCAAGCCATACTACAATGAGATTGACACTTTGAAGCTGAACAATTGGCTGCAACAACTAGAAGTTTATTTTAGTGTCCATCAGATCGAGGAAGGGCATAAGATCTCATTCGTGTGCCTTAAATTAGAGGCCCATTTACTGACTTGGTGGGAGAGCTAGACAGAAACCCTAAAGTTGGAGGGAGAACCTCCAGTGACTAAGTGGGACGTTTTAAAAACCCTCATTAAGTCATAGTTTTATTATATTGGGTACGTGGAGGACCAGCGGATCTGGTGGCATTACTTCAGGAAAACGTTGGGCCAAAGAGTGTAGGACTACACCACAAAATTTGGAAAGATGGCTATAATGTTGGTTATATCTCCAAATTACCCATATTTAATCCTCAAGTATTTGGTTCTCTGCACCACCATCTGCGTGAGGAAGATCTTTTTTTCAAGCTCAAACTGGTGGATGAGGCTTATGTATAGGTGGAAGACCTAGAAAACATAGGCCTACAGAGAGTGCAATAAAGTGGATCGAAGAAGAAGGAGAAACAAGATGCTTATAAGGGGGGAAAGAAGAAGAAAAAAGGGGGAAAATATAAAATGATGGCAACCACAACACACCAGTGAAAAGATCCTAGAAACAACTACAACCACTACAACATTGATTACCATACAGAGGAAAATTGTTGGAAATTGCATCCAGAGCTAAACCTGAAGAACAAGAAGAAAGATAATAAGAAGAAGAATCTCATGGCCACAAATTCAAGCAACCAAGTTGAAAGAAGCTTGGACGTGGATGAGAATATTGTCTCCACTTTAGTGTAGAAGGAGGCAAATCCCAATAGCGTTCAGCAAGAGGAAGAGAAAGAAATGACCAAACTCTTCCATATAAAGATACAGGTAAAGAAGACAAAGATTGATGCCATGTTTGATTCAGGATCGCAGGGGAATCTCATTGAAGCATATCTGGTGAAGAATTTGGGGTTGGAAGTTCATGTACAAACCCATATCCACTAGGATGGGTAAATAAGGATGCATAGATGAAGGTAACAAAACAATGTAGAATTAGATTTACTATTAATGATGATTTTATTGATGAAGTAGATATAGATATGGTTCCCCTTGATGTATGTGGAGTCTTGTTTGCAAGTCCATACATTTACATGTGTGATGCAATATTTATGAGGAGATCCATCCAGTACTATCTCATCAAGGATGTAAATCATTCTCCATCAACATGCATAAAGGAAAGTCGAAAATTTCACTATTAAGTGTCAACCAAGCCAAGAAATTGGTCAGTTCTAGCAAGAAGTATGTTTTATTATTTTTAAGAGAAATCCAGCCTATAGAGGAGTCAATAAGAGGCACGGCATCCCTAGAGGGGTGTGCTAAGAAACATAAACAACAATTGGTGGAGTTGTTACAGGCATATAGGGATGTGTTCTGAGAGCCTAAAGGGTTACCAGCTAAGAGAGAAGTGGAGCACGAGATTCAGTTATTGCCAAACTCCCCATTACCAAATATTGGGTTGTACAGGCAGTCTATTATAAAAAAAGGTGAGGTGAAGAAACGATTGCAATAGTTACTGGAATAGTTTGCCATTCAACTAAGTACATCACCATGTGGATCACCCATCATCATTGTTACAAATAAGGATGGGACTTGGTGGATATGTATAGATTATAGGGCATTGAAAAAAATCACGCTCCAGAACAGATACCCCCTTCACAAGGTAGATGATTTGTTACATCAGTTGCAGCAAGAAAAATACTTCAGCAATATGGACTTGAATTATGGATATCACTAGGTTCGAGTTAAAGAAGAAAATACATGGAAGATTGCCTTCAAAACCAAACAAGGTTTGTATGAGTGGTTAGTTATGCCATTTGGCATATGTAACACACCAACTACATTTATGAGATTAATGAATGATGTATTGTTCCCTTTTATAGATTCATTTTTATTGTCTATTTAGATGATATACTATTATATAGTGCTACTTGGGAGGAGCATATTTCACATTTAATGCAGGTGTTTGGAACATTGAAGAAGCACCAGCTGCTAGCAAATATCAAGAAGAACAAGTTTGCGCAACAGTCTTTGGTGTATTTGGGTATATGATCGTTGGAGGAGAGTTGAAGATAGATCATTCCAAGATGAAGGCCATCACGAAATTTTAAGTGCCTACTAATTTTTTTAAGGTTAGGAGTTTCATTGGGGTAACATGGTACCTTAGGAAATTCATAGACTCATTTTCAGTGGTAGCAGCATTGCTCCATGCCATAATAACAAATGGCAAGAGTTTCCTGTGGGGAAAAGGTCAGCAGCAGGATTTGAAGTAGCTAAAGATGAAGATCAATCAAGCACTGACTCTAGTTTTACCAAACTTGCAGTGGCCCTTTGAAGTGGAGATAGATGAAAGTGGGTATGCTATGAGAGTTATCTTGATGCAGGGAGGAAGGCCTGTATGCTACTATTATCAAGGTTTCATGGGGAAGTTCTCAACTACCCTATCTACATAAAGGAGCTCTATTCCATGGTGCAAGTTGTGAAGAATTCGAAGCACTATCTGATGGGAAAGGAGACATAAATCCACACATATCACAAGTCATTACAATACTAGTAGCCTTAGAGTAAGCTACAATAAACCAGGCATTATAAGTGGATAGGGTGTTTACATCAGTTTCATTTGGTGATCAAGTATAAGAAGGGTAGCACAAACAAGTTGGATGACATGCTTTTAAGGCCACCCACATTAAATATTACAACTTTGGGGACTCTTATGCACATGGATCCATGCACCCATGATGCATACATAGATGCATATTCAAAGGATGAGGACCTCAATGAGGTGTATCAGCAGTTGTAGAGTTAGGGTCATGTGCACGATGAGTCACTCTACAAGATGGATAAGCTATGTGTTCCTAAAGGTGAGCGATTCTAGTTGATTAGAGAAGATCACGCTTCCAAGGTTGTAGGGAAGACTGTGGCTAACTTGCAGATGTATGTGTATCGGCCCAAAATACAAGAGCATGTAGCTAGGCCCATAAGAGGATGTATGATTTGTTTTACGAGTAAGTGAAGCAATAGGAAAGAGGGTCTAGATCATCCCTTAACTGTACCTACTCATTCTTGGCAAATCATTTAAATGGACTTTGTGGCAGTTTTACCGACAACTAGGAAGGGACATGACTGCCTATTTGTGGTAGTTGACAGGTTCAGTAATATGTGTGTTCTGATGCCATGTGTTAGGGTCCTATAATATAGGTAACCAAAGTTTTCCTGTCCAATTACTTATTTGGGGGATCTACTTGTAATTTTTAGCCTATAAATTCACCATGTATTATAATCTAAATTATCTTTATACTAAGGTCTCAAATTTCTGAAGTCATTGAAAATATGTGTTTCAAAAGGGGTCCAGTAGTCTTGATTTGAATTGTAAGGTCCCTAAGGGTCCATTAGTGAGTTTTCATGAGTGTCTTGTCATGAGTGAAATTTAGCACTAATGTCAACCATATTGGAAAGAAGGTGTGATGCACGGCATGGTTCAGAAGTATTCCTATGATAGCTGCAAGTTTCATGTAGAGGATCATCATAGTGAGTGTGATTTCAGCTATCCAAAGAGAAAATGAGAAGAGAGTTTTGAAGCCATTTTACAAGTGTAAAAATGACTCAAAGTCTACATCATATCCTCTCCATTGGAAAGTGCTCTGAATAAGCTTTCCAATGGTATGTGGAAATCCAAAAATGGACTTCTAGATCAAAATATTTGGCCTGTTGAATTCTAAGAGTTTGAAGCTTTTCAAAGGAAGGCATATCATAGGTCCAAAGAGATATCAACGATTAGTGATTTGAGGTTCATGGCATATCGGCGATCACATATCAGAGGAAAGCCACAAACATCAAATCAACGATTGTATGTCAAAAGGTCCTGCATATCGCCAATCGGTGATGGCCAGGGAATAGAGCATATCAGTGTTCGGAGATCATCAAATTGCAAATGAGGTGGATTGACAATATGAAGAAGTTGTGATATGCAAAGTTGCAATGAGAAAAATGGTCAATAGTGTTAAACCACCAGGGAATACTGAAATGAATTTACAAAGGATTTTCATCGCAAAACAAAGCAAGATGGGCCCTTTTCTCTCTCCTCTAGTGGGACGCGTAGTGCAATGTGATTAGTTCCGATAAGGGACACATGGCATAATACAATTGGTTCTGATAAAGCCACATGGTATCTTACATCAACATGACGTGGTAGTGCGATAGACACGTGGCAGGAAATTTCAGCATTTTTTGGAGTCATAAGAGGGAAAAACAAGGTGAAACATGTCACCACTCACAACATTCCACATCACAGTGATGTTGTCACTATTGGAGGTCGCAAACCAAAGGTTGAGGGCTATTGGAATTTCGTAAAGGGTGTCACTTGAAAAAGTTCTGATTAGATGGAGCTCCGATAGAGGGGCTAGCGCATGGTCATGAAGACTTAAAGATTCACAAGGCTAAAACGTGTAACAAAGGAAAATCGCCCCCGATGGGAGTGTTATAGTGTTTTTGGAGCACAAATGTACCAAAAGACACCCCCTTAGCAGTGGATTGTTCCCTACAAAGGATCACAGTCAAAATTGGTGTTTTTAGTGGACAGACTTAAATAAACACAACATTGCAAATAGTGGAAGCAATGCATACATAAGCATAAATTACACAAACAAGTACATAAATAAAGCAATGCTAAAATGGAGAAAACACATCAATAATGTATGGAAAATTCTACCTTTATTGATTGTTGGTGGTAGAGGTTGAATACAATATATGAATCTTAGACACTTTAAGATAATTCTTTGAGCTATGGAGCTCAAGAAGCCTCAACAAAGGGGTTTCTTTCCTCAATCTATTTGCAAGTTTCTCCACTCTCTCAAAGAAGTTTGAAGACTCTCCAATGGTGGATTCCTCTTCTCTCACTAAGATGATGGGTTTCTTAGAAGAAATATGAACAACATGCTAGTGCTCTTCACTTCTTTGGCTTTAACAATGCAATGGTGGTTTTCTTAAACAACAGTTTCGCCAGCATAACAATCTCTCATGTTTTGGTTCTCCCATGGCCTATTTATATAGAAAAATTTTGAATCCTTCTTCCCTCTCTTGGTACATGTATGGTCAAGAGACATGACTAGGACAAGATGATTCCATTAAGGGCAGCATTTCTCCAAGGTGACTTCAATTCAATTTTACTAGACTAAACTCATGTTAGAGAGTCAACCCCAAGTGTGTAAAGTGGTCCTGGATCGATGAGTCATCCTTTTCTGTAACTGCGCGACTTTTGGAGGTTATTTCGCGCATGTGCATTTATCGAAGAAATAGACACACAAACTTAATTTTTTTCCTTTATCAACTTTGGGCCTTAGGAGAACTTTTATTTTTTAAACTTCATAATGTATTTGGCTGGAAAATGTCCATCTATGCATTCTACTGGAAAATTTTAGTGTCTTTTGTATTGTACTAACAAGTGTATGATTTTTCAGTGTTAAAAAATTCCCCTTGATATATGAGGTTAGGAGGAACCGTATAGCCGAAATACATCATGTTTTCTTTCCTAATGGAGAGTCTAATCGACTTTTTGAGAGAGAGGATAGCTTGTTGCAAAGATAAGTAGAGAAAAACCCCTTGACTGAGTATCAATGGTAACCATGCTCTATTGAAAATCTAGAATAGAAAATTTTATATGAGAAGGGCATGTCCCACACTCTTTATGATGGCTAATCGGACTTGATTACATTCTAGAAAAAGACCAATTATGGTCTAGTCAACATTGTGGTTGTTAACATGCTGATATCTAGCGATGATAATTGCTGACACCCTTAAGGGTGTTTTTTGGTCCAATAGGCGTAATATGGTTCCCTTATGCATAGCCAAGGTGAAGCACTATTGAATGGGGTGATGTGGTATGCATATATATTCAGCTGTGGGTACCTCCCTTGTATCATAATATAAGCCATGTTGAATGAGGTGTTTAGTGATGTGGGGGTCTTCGACTAAATGGATGAACTGCAATAGTAACTAAGTACGGCACCACCTTGACATGAATGCTTGAGTTGATGTTGAATGTCAAGGGGACCAATGACATCAGTGGTAAATAATGGTTCCCATTGTGCCATCTAGGGATATCCCATTTTGATCAGGGAGAATATTCAAGGTGTTACCTCTTTCCTGGAATACATTTGTTGAAGTTGAAAAGAAAAGAGGTGTTAACCGCCCGACATGGTGAGTCAAGAAATCAATGTGAGATATGAATAGGTTGTAATAACTTGGGTTGGATAGGTATTGTTGTAACATGCATTTTTGTTTTTTGTAGTATTCATTTTTCATTCAAGAACTTGAAAATATTTCAAAAAAGATAAAAGCAAGAGGAAGAAGTGATAATGACATAGCGGAATCGCTAAAGGAACAAGTATAAAAGAATCAGTCCTAGTATACCCATGCGATGAAGTTAAATCATAATATAAATGGTTATAAAGAGCCATAACCGAAATATATATATATATATATACTATGTTGTAAAGCCCAAGAATAGTAGCGAAGTGAGAATTCACAGAAGTCAAACTCTGAGAGAGTTGAGCAGCAAAAAAATGAAAGGCCAAAACCCTGAAGAAAATCCCAGAACTACAAAATACTGAAGAAATGGTGCAAAGTCAAAGTGAGTGGACAGATACAGAATGAGCGCATATGAACCGTTGGATCTTGGAGATCAATAGATGAGGTTGAAGGAAATGAACGATCCAGACTAAATAATGTAGATTGGAATCAAGGAATGAACGGCGGAGATTAACCAGAAGCACTGGTGGAAGAGAAATCCGAAGGAGCATCGTTATCGTTGATGGTCGAAGATCTACGGTCATCAGGTGCGAACAAGTCTGGGTGTTAACCAAGAAGAAGGGTGGATTTAAAGCTATAAGCGGGATTTTGGGTGGATGCAAAATCGTAAATGTTATTTAGAGGAAAGCACCCGATTTCCATTCAATGGTTGACACGTAACAACTAGAGGAGGGATCAAAATCGCTCATGTCACGCAGGTAACTCTCATGCAAGTACTCCACCTGAATTTCATATCAGACGTCGGATCCTGGGGTTGAAATCTATGGTGGAGAATGGACCTGGAAATATATATATTGTGTTTAGTAACTCTGACGGGTCCGCAAAGCGTCTTATGCATATGTGTTGGTTCATTCATCGATTGCGATTTGTGATGGAGATTCCAGACCTGATATTATATACATTATGTTATATACTATGGCGCGTCCATCTTATCGCATATTGTAAAGGTTTACTTTGATATAACATTTGAAAGGGCCGATTTCGATTTGCGATGCGAAGTCAATGGAGTGTTGAACGGGTGGATCTGACGGATTTATGAAGCAAGATTAATTCTTTTTGAGTTCCGTATTAATCAAAGGTTCGCGTTGATTTTGCTGTGTAAAGAGAAAAATCAGTGTTAGAGCCAAATCTGAAGAGGAAGGAAATTGGGTATGTTTTCTTTGTATTTTGGCCAATCAAAACGCCTGATACATATGTAAGCCCAGATTTGCACAAGTCAAATACATTTCATTATGGCTAAAATGAATTAAACATCATTAAGGCATATACAAAGGAACTCGACACCAGATTAACAGAGTAAGCCAGCAGTTATCGTCCTCTTCTAAATTTAGTTATTTTCCTTTTATTTCATGTTCTTTGAAGTGCCTTTTACCCTCTGTAAAATTTTGTAATAGTTTTTACTTCAGATAATTAGAGAAGCAGTTAAATAATTTAACAGTTTTAGAAATCAACAATTGTTCCATAATGTATATAAAGATGAAAATTTACAAAGGAGAGGTTCGGAATTTTGGGAGAACTCGGAGACTACGCCATTGTATTTCTAATATAACCGTTGACTAATGAAAGAATCAGAAGTTTCCATGTATTGTTGGGTATGATTTTGTGACTTCTATGTTATGTGTCATCTTATGTTTTCTTCTTTCAAGTATGGTAATGAAGTTGCAGGTCTTTATTTGCTTATGTAGTCAAAGTTAAAATTCCTTAAAAGAGCGCTCCTATACTTTTCACCTTCCTTTCTAAGTTACAGATAATAGTTTTTATGTAAGGCAACATATTATCTTTAACTTCTCGAGGTGTTATATATAGTAGATCGTATGTTAAACAACGTATTGTCTTTGGCTCAGTTCTCACCTTCATAATTCTTCTAAGTTACAGATGGTAGTTTTTGTGTAAGGTAGCATATTATCTTTAACTTTTCCAAGTGTCACAAATAGTAGATCCTGTGTTAAACAGCATATTGTCTCTAACTTCTTCAAGCTTTATTCATTTATCATTCATATTCAGCTATCAAATGGCATTGTGATATTTCCTTGTCACCTAAGTATTGAGACTTAAAAACCAAGTCTCCTAAGTCCTTCATTTGAGAACACAAGATATAATTAAGTGACAAATAAGTGACAGTAATTACAAACACTAATGTCTTAAGCAAAAATTCTCTACAGCTAGGAAATTGGTTTGTTAAGGTACAACATTAATTGGCGTTGTTGCCGGGGAGAGAAGACAAGAACACTTTTCCTAGGGTTTTCAATATTTTCCTCTAGTTTTTCAGTGAGGAGGAAATACTTGGTTGTTTCGAATAAAAGCAATAAAAGGCGACTCCACAAGAATCTCAGCCTGCAAAACATTTGATTAAGAACACTTTTCCCTAGGTTTATTAAGTTTGAAGTTGATTCTTGAGAGTGACAAGTTTCAGAAGTTGCTTGTACATTCACACCTGTGATTTTCACTTACAACATTAATTGGTGACTCCATTGCACTTTGAAGTTTTCTTTTCTAGGTTTTAATGGCTCTCCCTACATATTTAGTCCATAAATTTGATCCATTTGATTTTATTGGGATCATCAGCTATCCTCATGATATGCCTGCATTTTATGTCCTGAATGAGTATCTTCCAAAATTTAGTAGAAAGGAATATAAAGATCCAGCTCAGCACCTCAAAGAGTTTCATGAAGGCATGGAGCAACAGGGCGTCATTCATGAAGATGTGAAGATGAAGTTGTTTTTGTTTTCTTTGGACCTAGAAGCTAGGGTTTGGTTCAGGTCTCTGCATTGTTCAAGCATTTCATCTTTGAAAGATTTCCATTCAGTATTCAATTCTTATTGTAGAACTTATTATCCATACAAGTTTCTTTTTTACGGTTGTTGTGAATATTATGATTCTAAAGAAACTTTAAAATCTCATGATAATCTTGTTGAAGAAACTAATGATCTTGTTGATAATATATCAAGCATTCAGAGAGGTTATAGCTAGTTTAATTATGAGCAAGTCTCTCACAGCAAAGAACTATCATTTTCTCAAAATGATGCGGAGAAGTTTATAAAACAATTTTTTTCAATAATCTCCCAAACAGAGAATTGATTGACTTTGTTTCAAGCAGATCAAGATAGTATTCAGATGGAGGATAGTTCAAACATGCATCAAGAATTTCCTCTTAGCAGTCGTGAAGAGGAAGAAATAATTAAGTTGCAAATAAATCCCCAGATATCTTATCTTCATAAATTTGATGGTCCTCCTATCTATAACGAAAATGGTTTAAATGGGGAGCACGATGAAGCTCTTCAAGTTCATCAGTTGGGTGTTGAACCTAGAGGAAGAAACCAGCAAATGAGATATGTTGGACAGCAATATGTTGAGCCTTCTATCATAGAAAAAGAGGCTATCTTATGTAAAAAGAAATCTGATAAAGAGATTGTATATCAGTGCATTGAAGAACATAATGATGCCCACAGATCAAAGGTAAATAATTTATCTGAAGTTAATCATATGTCGTATAGTAATGTGAAAAAAAAAAAAATTTCTTCTTGAAGTTAGAATTACAAATTATTTTCAATCAAAGCTTAGAGATGAAAAGTGGAGACATGAAAGTGACATAGATCATTTTCTTAAAGATGTTGCTGATTGTTCTGTTGAACATATTATCCCAACAGAAGGTTTAATCGAGCAGAAACTTTCATACATAGAAAATTTCTTTTTTGGAGTTGATTAGGATCATATTTTTTCTTATACTCTTGAAGATCTTGTGGTAGATTACATGGAGGAATTTTTCTATAGTCTACACATCCTACTTTATGGATATATTCCTAACTTTTGTTGTGAGCTACCCTTATGCATAATTTTTTTTTTTTTCAGGATGAATTTTATTTTCAAGATTCACTGGTAGAATGGTTCTAGATCAGGCACTCAAATGCTAACCTGGTACCATTGGAAGAATGAATTCACCTGATGGAGATCAATTATGTACATATGTAGGAACTTGTACATAAATAAGCTCAGGTGTTGAGCATTTGGTTTCTAGTTGCAATTCTTTAGTTTAATCTTAGTTGATGAATAAGGGTAACTTTCCAACTGGTTTGCAGAGTTTTCAGACTTCAAGAATTTTAAATTTCAGTTTGTCAAATTTCAAGGTTTTCACAGTTTTGGAATCCATGCCCAACTAAGGCTACTGATCTATGATTCTCAATATTTTGCTATCAAAGCACAAGCATTCTATCACTGCAGATATTGTCGTGGGTTCACTGTACAAATTTTTAAACAATTAAGTTTGGCGAAGCAATGTATGACTCCATGCCCGAATTGAAGGCACTAATCTGCAGTTCTTAGTGCTTCTATGGAAAAATCACTATCCCTAGGTGGAGCCAGATGTTGTAACATGCATTTTTGTTGTTTTTAGTATTCATTTTTCATTTCAAGAACTTGAAAATATTTCAAAAAAGATAAAAGCAATAGGAAGAAGTGATAATGACATAGCAAATCACTAAAGGAACAAGTATAAAAGAATCAGTCCCAGTATACCCATGTGATCAAGTTAAATCATAATGTAAATGGTTATACGGAGCCATAACCAAAATATATATATACTATGTTGTAAAACCCAAGAGTAAAAGAAAAGTGACAATTTGCAGAAGGCAAACTCTGAGAGAGTTGAGCAACGGTAAAATGAAAGGCCAAAACCCTGAAGAAAAACCCGAAACCACAAAATACTGAAGAAATGGCACACAGTAAAAGTGAGTCGACAGATGAAGAATGAGCACACAATGAGCGTTGGATCTTGGAGATCAACAGATGAGGTCGAAGGAAATGAATGATCCAGACTAAATCATGTAGATTGGAATCAAGGAATGAACGACGAAGATTAACCAGAAGTGCTGGTGGAAGAGAAATCCGAAGGAGCATCGCCGCTGTTGATGGTCGAAGATCTACGGTCATCGGGTGTGAACAAGTCCGTGTGTGAACAAGTCCGGGTGTTAACCAAGAAGAAGGGTGGATTTAAACCTATAAGCGGGATTTCAGGCGAATGCAAAATGGTAAATTGTATTTAGAGGAAAGCGCCCGATTCTATTCAATGGTTGACATGTAGAAACTAGAGGAGAGATAAAAATAGCTCATTTCGGGCAGGTAACTCTCATGCAAGTAGTCCACCTAAAGTTGATATCAACCGTCGAATCCTGGGGTTGAAATCTACAGTGGAGAATGGACTTGAAAATATATATATTGCTTTTAATAACTC
>APFE031730984.1:2208-18025 GCA_000404065.3 Pinus taeda | reverse complement strand
AAGAGGGAAAAACAGCTGTGTAAATAATTGAAAACAATTTTGCAAAATAAGGTGAAATCCCAACTATATATAGTTGAGACAATAGTGAAGGAAAGACGAAACCGTAGGAAACAATGTTTATGTAAAAACATTACTTAAGTTGAAGTAATGAAGCAGGTTAATCTAAATAATGGGTCACATTTCGTTATGGTTTTTTTTTTATGATTACTCGTTCACTGCTAAGCTAGTAGATCATGAGACATAGACCAGCAGGCATATCAATTAAGAGTATGTCTGTTATATAGTTGGAATTAAGGGGGAGTGTTGGAAGGTATTAATTCCCACTACTCTCTGTTAATGCAGTAGCTAGATTAATCTAGAGGAATACAACGAATGTTTAAAGTACAGGTTCTAGAATTCGGCGGGTCATCAACTATAGTCGGCGTAGAGCGGCTACAGTCGGCGGATTTAGGAAGATAATAAATAACCGTATGGGAATCACTGTAATGAGTTTTGTATAAATGTATGTGCCTTGTAATGTAATAAACAAGCTCATTTTATGAGTCTTCCAGTTTCTAAGTTAAAAACCATACTTATAAAGAATGAAAAGCATCGACTGCCAAATAATTCGCCAAAGTGAGCCTTCCTAAAACTTTTTTTCAAGGCGTCCGTTGCCAAATAATCTGCCAAAATGAGACTTCCTAAAACTTTGTTTTTTAAGCAATTAAATTTTTTCAAGTAATTAAATAAGAATACAACTGTTTGTTTAAATAATTAATCCTCATAATAGGGCCACATGGCAATAAAAACAATACTTATAAAGAATGACAGGCATCGGCTCCAAATAATCCGTAAAAATGAGCCTTCCTAAAACTTTGTTTCAAGGCATCGACTGCCAAATAATCCGCCAAAATGAGCCTTCCTAAAACTTTTTTTCAAGTAATTAAATATTGTCCAATGATCTAAAATAAATATCTAGCAACAAATATATTTTCTATAAATAAAACAAAATACTGGAAAACAACCATCACAAAGCAAAAAAAAGAATTTACAGAGTAAGTTGCCCAGTTGATGCAGAAAAATATTCTATTTCAGTTTATTATGAAATACCCTGTTGGTGAAGCCATTAAAAATACCTTTTGCAATACCCTAAACTAAAGTTGACCTTGCAAGGCCACACAAATAAAATACTGTTTATATTAGTGATAAAATTATATTTTTACCAGATAAAACTGGTAAGAAAAATATATACAAGTCGAATTTCAATTTTAGTGCAACAATAACAAGTAAAGTAGAGGAGACGACTTCTCCTCCATTTAGCTAAAGTAATGAGAATCTTCGAACCATGTTCCTGGGGATCAATCTCAACAACGAAATCATATTCGAATGGACAAAAATACATATTCAACGAATTTGGACCACTAAAAAAAATTCGTGTCTCAATCTGTCGATAAAACTGGTTCAAAAATTCTCGCTCTCAATCAGCTAATTAATAAACGAGTCAATGAAAATTATCCACTTCAATAGCTAAATGAATGAAACTAACCATTAAAAAAAATCTCTATCTCAATGATGTAATCAGATCCGGCACACCTGAAATTTTTTTACTATCCATCAACTTCGAAATGACATGTGCATTAGCTAATATATTAAATTATGATCAAGATTTTCCTGTTAGATGTTTTCTTTCATAGAATTGGCACAGTAAATGGCTACGACAGAAGATCCCGAATCCAGTGATGGTATCGCACAAATAGTACAATTGGAGGATAGCATTTACGCAAATGAGAGAAAATTCGATCAAATCTGTTTGTTTTGGCAAAGCCTCCCTTTATTGCAAGCAAATTCGTTAAAATCTAATTATTTTGGCGAGGTCTTCCCCTTATTGCGAGCAATGTCAATCAATCTGATTAAATTGGCAAGGGTTTTCCATTCAGAAAATATTTGAACAACGTTAACGCCCTGGACGGTTGAAATTCCGGAACTTCATGCACTGCTCCTCTTAACGGTGGCAAATGTCAAACCCTTGTAAATCACAGTGTATCCGCCGACCTGTACCATTAATGGGAATACAGATCAAATCAATATTTTATCGGTAAAACTAATGTGGCTTATTTGATTCTTTTACCTCGTCGCCATTAACCCACGGGTATCATGGATACAATTATAAAATTATTATATAAATTAAAAAATAAAAATGAAAACTATATACATTAATTAAATAATAAAATATATAAATTAGATATATACATTAATTAAATAGTAAAATATATAAATTAGATGCAAATTATCATTGTACACATTAATAATAAATTATATAAATGGGATACAAATTATCATTCTACAAATTATTAACCAATAATGCATGTAATTATGTAACTATGATATCAATAAATTGGCAATTGTAATTAAAATTCTCTTATTATCATAACTAAAAACAAAATTGTTTGGCAATTGTATCTATCACTGAAAACAAAATTGTTTTATTTCATACCTGAACACAATTATCCGCAACCCACTTGCAATTAGTTGACGATAAATTGGTAAGACCGTTGAAACAGAATCCGCTCAAGGCAGAACATCACTGGTACGTAGTCACATGAAATTATGTTTCAGCAGTAAAGTGATAAATTCGAGACGATTCGAAAATTAAATTTGCCACAGTAATTGATATCATTAACTAGGTTTAAGTCTAAAGACTGGTACCTGCACGAGGTCCAGCTATAAGGTATGTTTGTCACATTTGCATGTATGGCTTTCTAAACATCCTGGCTATTAAGATACGCGTAAATGTAGTGATACCTACAAGGATCATATCCTGGAATTTCTGCTTCTTGCTATTTACACATCAACCATAAGGAAAGCATACGAACAAAAACCCAGTTAAAATGTTTAGATTTCGCGGCATCGCTTAAACGCGTATTTTTTCTAGAAACCAAACAATTCGCAAGTTACTCGTTCGTTTATCGCCAGTTTTCGTATAAGTGGTCTGACAGAAAATAATAGGGGTGCGGAGTTGTCTACGTTGACGTGGTTTCTTTTAAAATTGTCAAAACTTTCTCGACTCCTTTCATGGTTTCTTTGTGTGGTTTAGATTTCTTAACATTCGCATTGTATTAAGAATTAACATTACCACCATTAGACAAGAGCTCTGAAATCTACGGTCCTCGAAGTCAAGTCGTCAATAACTGAACCAAAGTGATGCATCTCCTATCCGTCCTACGTGACTACACAATCAGAGAGACGTGGAGAGCATCTGTCCTATGTGACTACACAATCAAAGAGACATGGAGAGCATCAAGATTGTGGGAGAGCAACCGATTAGCTATCCAAAGCGAAACGCACGGCAAATAAACACGTTTGAATCCCCAAGGAAAGTAGTTTGTATGCAACCGTCATGGCATTCAAATCAACAGATCATCTTAATTCAATCGTTTAACAAAATATCTAACGGTACAAATTATGACACAAAGGCATTTAGGATAGTTGATTTCAGAGGTAATGCCTTAGGGCGTAATTACGGCGTAATTATTAATTTTCTTTTTATCTATTAATTTTTTTATTATATATTTTCTATATATCTAAATAATTATAGCGATAATCGAAGGTTAATTTTCAGTTTTTGCCCAAACAAAACTGTCCAAATTCTAAGTTGGTTAATAATGTGATGGAATCTCCAAAATAAGTAAATACTGCCATAAGCCGTCGGTGTACGGTTCGGCATTCTAAAGTAGAAATTTATTTAGAAACCAATCATAAATATCTTCGGAAGAAAAAAACTGGGAGTTTTATTTAAAAACTAATCATAAATAACTTGGGAAAACCAACCGAATCCAAGTGGACAGATATGCCCAGGACCCATGATAAGGACAGATGGTGTGAAAGGAATACTAACAAACTTCGATGGACCGTCCCCACTTCGAAAGAGCACATCTTTTTTTTCTTTTCTAGTTCCTCACTAATCATCCGTGCCAATTTTCTAGGTTGCTAACATAAAGCAAGAGTGGCTGCGGGGCAGCTAGTCCCTGCCCTGTCAATACTCTTGCAGCTTTGAGCTTGATCTATAGTCGAAGAGCAGTTATTTCTAGCAAGCCATCCAGACAGCAAGCTAGCCAGCCATTGTTTCATGTACCAGCGAACCAGAAAAAGCCATTGTTTTGCTTTGTTTCTGATTGCTTGCATGGTTATCTAAATTGCGGAAGGCTCGACAAGCCATTCGGTGATTACTAAGAATAGTTCAGCAGCAAGTCAGGGCCATTCGGTGAAAACTTGACAGCGCAGCTAAAAGGGATTACTAAGAATAGTTCAGCAGCAAGCTAGGGAAGCCACGCCTGAGAGTTGCAGGTAGAGCCCCATAACGTTTTGTTCCCCAGAAAGCCAAAATGACACTATACAAGTAGATCTATAGAAAACTATTTGTGTTTATGTGGGATATACAGAGAAAGTGCGAGTAGATGAGATTGTCCTGGAGTATAGGAGAAGGTGTTGTGTTTCTGGCGCAGATGAGATGACACTGTCCTCGTACATCCTGGTCATTCATTGAGCTTGAGGTGAGCCTGAAGCCCCCTGTTCCTATATAGCTATTATTTTTTAAAATAATCTTTATATCCTTACTGCTGCTAGTATATTTCCTATGTGTCTGCATTCCATTATTATTTTTTAGAACAATCTTTATATCCTTACAGCTGCTAGTATATTTCCTATTTGTCTGCATTCCATTAGTAAATATTCTGTGTACTTGTAATAACGAAATTGTTAGTTTCGCTGGTTTGATATCGTTACATTTAGTTATTGTTAAAGTGGTAGTCGTGAAATTCAAATTCCGTTTTAGCAGTACTTTACATTCATTAAAATTTGGATCTGTATGTAATTGGCGATACTAGTGATTAAAAGTAATTTTAGGGGCAGATTGAGAGCATTTGTTTTTCTTTGTAAAAGTATTACGTTTAAATGTTGAGAACTACATTCAATATCGTATGTTATCAACTTTGTGAAAGGTAGATTTGATATGATGCACTGTGTTTGGTCAATTTTCACTGAACATTGTGCAAGGTGAAACATGGCAACTGTTAGGAGTGTCTACAATGTGCTTCATAGAGTTAAGCAACTTTTTATCTTACAGTTACTTTTGGGGAACTTGGCCATATATTTAGATTGTATTAGAGGAGTGCATTAGAGTGAGGTTGGTGCTAGTGTTTTTTTTTGTGTTTATTTTACTCAATATCTACTACAATTTACATAAATTTAATCAACTAATTTCAATATTTTTTTCGGTAGAAAAAAGGAAATGATTTATTGAGTGTATAAAGAAAAAGTTAAATATTAAACGTAAAGATCATGAAAGACGAAAATAATCATCGAATGAATGATTGAACGGTGTGTGAAAGAGATGATTTGATTTTATTTGGAATAATTATAATTAGTTATGGAATTGTATTTCAAAATTATTTATCAAATAAATAGTCAATTACATTAAAATAATTAGAAAGTATACTTGAAATTTAAAATTTAAGTTGGCATTGAAGCAGCTATGATAGACGCACTTGACTTTGGTTAGGTAGAAAAGCTCGGGGAGCATAGATATAATGACAGCCTGTAGAACTTTATTGTATTGTTCAGTAATTATTCCAACATACACTAGGCATTGTCAGATACAATATTAATACTAACGGAAGGTATAATATATGTTACTATGTAATCCATTGTAGAAATATTATAAGAAACCCTACAACATATATTACTAGCCAATCGAGCGTAGATATTATAAGATTGCATGACGTATACTTTTGACATTTCATGCATGAGCGAAACGTGGCGCAGGACAACCATGACAAATACCTGCCCTCCAGACTCGATGTGAAGGTCCCCCCTCATCTCTCTCATTTGCAAATCGAACCAGGCATCGTTGTGTAGCAGTCCGACACGCTCTCTCACAAAGCCGCTCCAGTCTATGAATGAAATTTGTTTTGAAAAGTTTTCAGGAGAAACATCTTCGTATCACAGAGATCAAGCTAGTAAGCATCTAAGCAAACAGCACCCGTAGCAGAACTATATCTATATCTAGTGGGAGAGGAGCAAGCACCGGGGACAAGGATGGCAGCAATAGCATAGGGAGCAAGGACAGTAGTTGGTTCAGCAGTCGGTACAACACCAAAAGCATCAGTAGATTCAGAAGTCAGTTCATATCCACCAGCAGCATCTCTAGTAGCATAAGAACCAGTTTTCAACATATCAAACCAAATTTCTTCCATGCCTGCAATTCCTGCGGTCGCAAGAGCACTTCTCCTGAGGTTTCAAGTTGTTTTTCAATAATATTTAGGGTTTTGAGGGAAACTCTTCGGTTCTGAGAGTGATACTCCCGAATTTCTTATAATCTGTAGAGGGATATAAATTGTTAAGGTTTTACGTTGCCAATGTTTGGTTATACTCTAACAGTAACCCTTCTGTGACTGGTTGTTTTCTGGAACAATAACTTGTTTATTTAATAAAAGAATTTTTCTAATCGTTGCTAGAGTTCTTTGTTTACTTTATTTAGAACCCGACTAAATATTGATACTACTCTTCCTTTGGGGTTTCGTCATATAATTCCATTAATTTTGGTGCAGGTTTTGGGAGTTTGTTACTTGAACCATTTCCTTATTTAGGGTTTCTTAGTTCTCTGGATTCTCATGATAAATACCCCATTTGCTCAAATTTCTTCCCTTAAAGTTTTGTTGGAGTTAATATGTAATATTGAGCCATGAGATCCCGTAGAATTTGATTACGCAACCTTGAAGGGCTTGCGCGATCGCTGGAAGGTAAGTTTCATTCGTTAATCCTGATAATTCACTAGACCAACAGGTTAAACATCAAATGCTCTGCGTCTTCTTTCTCAATTTTATTTTTATTTTTTTGAATTCAAAGTTGATTGGCTTTTACACATCACCGTTTCTTTGATTTGAATGGATTCATTCTGCACCCAAACAAAAACAAGAGAGATTCGCATCCAGCTAACTATTTGTGAGACAGAGTAGACAGTGTTTAATCTTTTCGTTTTGATTCTAGCAATTCCAGGAACAGGGTATTGTTCTCAGGGGAGAACAAAAAGCATGGGGCGAGATAGTCTGGGGAAACAAGCAGAGCTGTGCTATTCAAATTAATGCTCAACACGCCACTGCTACTCGGAGGGGCACTGCTAACTATTCTAGTTATCCACTCAATAACGGCTCATATGGATCGCCGACTTACAGGTATGACTACTTGTGGGTAAATTATATCATCTACGTCTTTTAAAAGAGATAAATTTAAGGAGGTTTTCCTACGTTGGTATATAGTATTTATGTTAAATTTGTGCATATGAATTAGTAGAAGTAGCCGCTTTCAGGTGCTGCGTAAATTTCAGGTATGAAAAATACATCAACGTATATACTAACAGTAATAACACATGTAAAAGGATCACATTTTTTGCAGCGGCACTGAAGGCCTCCTTGTGCCTTATGTCAGGATTCTTGGCTTTGATTCTTTGAATTTCCTCTCTGCACATGAGCACCATGCATTAGGGCTGAATTCACTAATTGGAAATTGGAAAGAGGTTAGAAAATGATTTCCACTGTATCCTAATGTAAACATTACTGTTCTTACTCTATCCTAACATAAACATTATTGTTCTTACTGTAACATTACTGTTCTTACTCTATCCTAATGTAAACATTACTGACTGTTCTTACTATTCGTTGCCATCACATTACTGTTCTTACTGTTCGTTGCCAGCATATGGATTCGCTGCATTCCTCTAACTGTTGAAGAGGCCGAAGACGATGCTGAATCTCTGGAATATACGCGAGTGGAGTGTGAACAAGGATCTCTAGAATATATGGCAGTGGAGTCTGAACAAGGCGGTGCCTAAAATAACTCTTGGCAGACACGTACACCACTTCATGCACAACAGCTGCCAACAGCTGCCAACCTTCAAACAAAATACGCCATACGCCATAAGTTCGCCATACATTTTCTTAACATTAAATGTTTGGAGATTAATGCTAAGGTGAACATAGCATTACTTCATCAAGCGTTCAAATTTCTCTAATTACTTGTACTTCTGCCCATTGTTTCCTAACTTTTGAGCCTCCATACCTCGTTTTGAGGCCAAATAAGATGAAAATGCTTTTGATTGGTTAAAAGCAAAGGAAAATATAAAATATTGTATCGGTTCATGTGACATCCGAAGAAACTTTGTTTTAAGTTCAAATAAGTTTATTGATTATCGGGTCAAACTAATGCTATCGACCCAAATCGATTACTATAGCCCCTGCCAGCCCAGAGGGCAGGGACTAATAAAGTACCAATTTTCCCAAGATGGGACAATAAAAACAACAACAATTTTAATATCTATGTGGCCCTCAAAAAATCAACTTTTGTCAGCTTAAAATAAGCTTGCTACTTGGTTATTATATTTTAATCCTTTCAACGAAAAAATAGCCATTAAAACTAGTAAGAAAAATATATACAAGTCGAATTTCAATTTTAGTGCAACAATAACAAGTAAAGTAGAGGAGATGACTTCTCCTCCATTTAGCTAAAGTAATGAGAATCTCCGAACCATGTTCCTAGGGATCAATCTCAACAACAAAATCATATTCGAATGGACAAAAATACATATTCAACGAATTTGGACCACAAAAAAAAATTCGTGTCTCAATCTGTCGATAAAACTGGTTAAAAAATTCTCGCTCTCAATCAGCTAAATAATAAACGAGTCAATGAAAATTATCCACTTCAATAGCTAAATGAATGAAACTAACCATTAAAAGAAATCTCTATCTCAATGACGTAATCAGATCCGGCAGACCTGAATTTTTTTTATTATCCATCAACTCCGAAATGACATGTGCGTTAGCTAATATATTAAATTATGATCAAGATTTTCCTGTTAGATGTTTGCATTCATAGAATTCGCACAGTAAATGGCTACAACAGAAGATCCCGAATCCAGTGATGGTACCGCGCCAATAGTACAATTGGAGGATAGCATTTACGCAAATGAGAGAAAATTCGATCAAATCTGTTTGTTTTGGCAATGCCTCCCTTTATTGCAAGAAAATTTGTTAAAATCTAATTATTTTGGCGAGGTCTTCCCCTTATTGCAAGCAATGTCAATCAATCTGATTAATTTGGCAAGGGTTTTCAATTCAGAAAATATTTGAACAACGTTAACGCCCTGGACGGTTGAAATTCCAGAACTTCATGCACTGTGCCTCTTAATGGTGGCAAATGTCAAACCCTTGTAAATCACAATGTATCCGCCGACCTGTACCATTAATGGGAATACAGATCAAATCAATATTTTATCGGTAAAACTAATGTGGCTTATTTGATTCTTTTACCTCGTCGCCATTAACCCACGGGTATCATGGATACAATTATAAAATTATTATATAAATTAAAAAATAAAAATGAAAACTATATACATTAATTAAATAATAAAATATTAAAATTAGATATATACATTAATTTAAATAGTAAAATATATAAATTAGATGCAAATTATCATTGTACACATTATTAACAAATAATAAATTATATAAATGGGATACAAATTATTAACCAATAATGCATGTAATTATGTAACTATGATATCAATAAATTGGCAATTGTAATTAAAATTCTCTTATTATCATAACTGAAAACAAAATTGTTTGGCAATTGTATCTGTCACTGAAAACAAAATTGTTTTATTTCATACCTGAAAACAATTATCCGCAACCCACTTGCAATTAGTTGACGATAAATTGGTAAGACCGTTGAAACAGAATCCGCTCAAGGCAGAACATCACTGGTACGTAGTCACATGAAATTATGTTTCAGTAGTAAAGTGATAAATTCCAGACGATTCGAAAATTAAATTTGCCACAGTAATTGATATCATTAACTAGGTTTAAGTCTAAAGACTGGTACCTGCACGAGGTTCAGCTATAAGGTATGTTTGTCACATTTGCATGTATGGCTTTCTGAACATCCTGGCTACTAAGATACGCGTAAATGTAGTGATACCTGCAAGGATCATATCCTGGAATTTCTGCTTCTTTCTATTTACACATCAACCATAAGGAAAGCATACGAAGAAAAACCCAGTTAAAAAGTTTAGATTTCGTCGCATCGCTGAAACGCGTATTTTTTCTAGAAACCAAACAATTTGCAAGTTACTCGTTCATTTATCGCCAGTTTTTGTATAAGTTGTCTGACATAAAATAATAGGGGTGCGGAGTTGTCTACGTTGAAGTGGTTTCTTTTAAAATTGTCAAAACTTTCTCGACTCCTTTCATGGTTTCTTTGTGCGGTTTAGATTTCTTAACATTCGCATTGCATTAAGAATTAACATTACCACCATTAGACAAGAGCTCTGAAATCTACGGTCCTCGAAGTCAAGTCGTAAATAACTAAACCAAAGTGATGCATCTCCTATTCGTCCTGCGTGACTACACAATCAAAGAGACATGGAGAGCATCCGTCCTGTGTGACTACACAATCAAAGAGACATGGAGAGCATCAAGATTGTGGGAGAGCAACCGATTAGCTATCCAAAGCGAAACGCACGGAAAATAAACACGTTTGAATCCCCAGGGAGAGTAGTTTGTATGCAACCATCATGGCATTCAAATCAACGGATCATCTTAATTCAATCGTCTAACAAAATATCTAACGGTACAAATTATGACACGGAGGCATTTAGGATAGTTGATTTCAGAGGTAACGCCTTAGGGCGTAACTACGGCGTAATTATTAATTTTCTTTTTATCTATTAATTTTTTTATTATATATTTTCTATATATCTAAATAATTGTAGCGATAATCAAGGTTAATTTTCACTTTTTGCCCAAACAAACTGCCCAAATTCTAAGTTGGTTAATAATGTGATGGAATCTCCAAAATAAGTAAATACTGCCATAAGCCGTCGGTTACGATAGGACATCTAAGTAGAAATTTATTTAAAACCAATCTTAATATCTCGGAAGAAAAAAACTGGGAGATTTATTTAAAAACTAATCATAAATAACTTGGGAAAACCAACTGAATCCAAGTGGACGGATATGCCCAGGACCCATGATAAGGACAGATGGTGTGAAAGGAATACTAACAAACTTCGATGGACCGTCCCCACTTCGAAAGAGCACATCTTTTTTTTCTTTTCTAGTTCCTCACTAATCATCCGTGCCAATTTTCTAGGTTGCTAACATAAAGCAAGAGTGGCTGCGGGGCAGCTAGTCCCTGCCCTGTCAATACTCTTGCAGCTTTGAGCTTGATCTATAGTCGAAGAGCAGTTATTTCTAGCAAGCCATCCAGACAGCAAGCTAGCCAGCCATTGTTTCATGTACCAGCGAACCAGAAAAAGCCATTGTTTTGCTTTGTTTCTGATTGCTTGCATGGTTATCTGAAGTGCGGAAGGCTCGGCAAGCCATTCGGTGATTACTAAGAATAGTTCAGCATCAAGCCACGTCCATTCGGTGAAAACTTCATAGCGCAGTGAAAAGGGATTACTAAGAATAGTTCAACAGCAAGCCAGGGAAGCCATGCCTGAGAGTTGCAGGTAGAGCCCCATAACTTTTTGTTCCCCAGAAAGCCAAAATGACACTATACAAGTAGATCTATATAAAACTATTTTTGTTTATGTGGGATATACAGAGAAAGTGTGAGTAGATGAGATTGTCCTGGAGTATAGGAGGTGGTGCTGTGTTTCTGGCACAGATGAGATGACACTGTCCTCGTACATCCTGGTCATTCATTCAGCTTGAGGTGAGCCTGAAGCCCCCTGTTCCTATATAGCTATTATTTTTTAAAATAATCTTTATATCCTTACTGCTGCTAGTATATTTCCTATGTGTCTGCATTCCATTATTATTTTTTAGAACAATCTTTATATCCTTACAGCTGCTAGTATATTTCCTATTTATCTGCATTCCATTAGTAAATATTCTGTGTACTTGTAATAACGAAATTGTTAGTTTCGCTGGTTTGATATCGTTACATTTAGTTATTGTTAAAGTAAGTGGTAGTCGTGAAATTCAAATTCCATTTTAGCAGTACTTTACATTCATTAAAATTTGGATCCGTACGTAATTAGCGATACTAGTGATTAAAAGTAATTTTAGGGGCAGATTGACAGCATTTGTTTTGCTTTGTAAAAGTATTACGTTTAAATGTTGAGAACTACATTCAATATCATATGTTATCAACTTTGTAAAAGGTAGATTTGATATGATGCGCTGTGTTTGGTCAATTTTCACTGAACATTGTGCAAGGTGAAACATGGCAACTGTTAGGAGTGTCTACAGTGTGCTTCATAGAGTTAAGCAACTTTTTATCTTACGGTTACTTTTGGGGAACTTGGCCATATATTTAGATTGTATTAGAGGAGTGCATTAGAGTGAGGTTGGTGCTAGTGTTTTTTTTTGTGTTTATTTTACTCGATATCTACTACAATTTACATAAATTTAATCGACTAATTTCAATATTTTTTTCGGGAGAAAAAAGGAAATGAGTTATTGAGTGTATAAAGAAAAAATTAAATATTAAACGTAAAGATCTTGAAAGACGAAAATAATCATCGAATGAATGATTGAACGGTGTGTGAAAGAGATGATTTTATTTTATTTGGAATAATTATAATTAGTTATGGAATTGTATTTCAAAATTATTTATCAAATAAATAGTCAATTACATTAAAATAATTAAAAAGTATACTTGAAATTTAAAATTTAAGTTGGCATTGAAGCAGCTATGATAGACGCACTTGACTTTGGTTAGGCAGAAAAACTCGGGGAGCATAGGCATAATGACGGCCTGTAGAACTTTATTGTATTGTTCAGTAATTATTGCAACATACACTAGGCGTTGTCAGATACAATATTAATATCTAACGGAAGGTATAATATATGTTACTATGTAATCCAGCGTAGAAATATTACAAGAAACCCTGCAACATATATTACTAGCCAATCAAGTGTAGAAATATTATAAGATTGCATGACGTATACTTTTGACATTTCATGCATGAGTGAAACGTGGCGCAGGACAACCATGACAAATACCTGCCCTCCAGACCCGACGTGATGGTCCCCCCTCATCTCTCTCATTTGCAAATCGAACCAGGCATCGCTGTGTAGCAGTCCGACACGCTCTCTCACAAAGCCGCTCCAGTGTGTGAGTGAAATTTGTTTTGAAAAGTTTTCAGGAGAAACATCTTCGTATCACAGAGATCAAGCTAGTAAGCATCTAAGCAAACAGCACCCGTAGCAGAACTATATCTATATCTAGTGGGAGAGGAGAAAGCACCGGGGACAAGGATGGCAACAATAGCATAGGGAGCAAGGACAGTAGTTGGTTCGGCAGTTGGTACAGCACCAAAAGCATCAGTAGATTCAGAAGTCAGTTCATATCCACCAGCAGCATCTCCAGTAGCATAAGAACCAGTTTTCGGCATATCAAGCCAAATTGCTTCCATGCCTGCAATTCCTGTGGTCGCAAGAGCACTTCTCCTGAGGTTTCAAGTTGTTTTTCAATAATATTTAGGGTTTTGAGGGAAACTCTTCGGTTCTGAGAGTGATACTCCCAAATTTCTTATAATCTGTAGAGGGATATAAATTGTTAAGGTTGTGCGTTGCCAATGTTTGGTTATACTCTAACAGTAACCCTTCTGTGACTGGTTGTTTTCTGGAACAATAACTTGTTTATTTAATAAAAGAATTTTTCTAATCGTTGCCAGAGTTCTTTGTTTACTGTATTTAGAACCCGACTAAATATTGATACTACTCTTCCTTTGGGGTTTCGTCATATAATTCCATTAATTGTGGTGCAGGTTTTGGGAGTTTGTTACTTGAACCATTTCCTTATTTAGGGTTTCTTAGTTCTATGGATTCTCATGATAAATACCCCATTTGCTCAGATTTCTTCCCTTAAAGTTTTGTTGGAGTTAATATGTAATATTGAGCCGTGAGATCCCGCAGAATTTGATAACGCAACCTTGAAGGGCTTGCGCGATCACTGGAAGGTAAGTTTCATTCGTTAATCCTGATAATTCACTAGACCAACAAGTTAAACATCAAATGCTATGCGTCTTATTTCTCAATTTTATTTTTATTTTTTTGAATTCAAAGTTGATTGGCTTTTACACATCACCGTTTCTTTGAGTTGAATGGATTCATTCTGCACCCAAACAAAAAAAGAGAGATTCGCATGCACCTAACTATTTGTGAGACAGAGTAGACAGTGTTTAATCTTTTCGTTTTGATTCCAGCAATTCCAGGGACAGGGTATTGTTCTCAGGGGAGAACAAAAAGCATGGGGCAGGATAGTCTGGGGAAACAAACAGAGCTGTGCTATTAAAATTAATGCTCAACATGCCACTGCTACTCGGAGGGGCACTGCTAACTATTCACGTTATCCACTCAGTAACGGCTCATATGGATCGCCGACTTACAGGTACGACTACTTATGGGTAAATTATATCATCTACGTCTTTTAAAAGAGATAAATTTAAGGAGGTTTTCCTATGTTGGTATATAGTATTTATGTTAAATTTGTGCACATGAATTAGTAGAAGTAGTCGCTTTCAGGTGCTGCGTAAATTTTAGGTATGAAAAATACATCAACGTATATACTAACAGTAATAACACATGTAAAAGGATCACATTTTTTGCAGCGGCTCTGAAGGCCTCCTTGTGCCTTATGTCAGGATTCTTGGCTTTGATTCTTTGAATTTCCTCTCTGCACATGATTCTTTGAATTTCCTCTCTGCACATGAGCACCATTGATTAGGGCTGAATTCACTAATTGGAAATTGGAAAGAGGTTAGAAAATGATTTCTACTGTATCCTAATGTAAACATTACTGTTCTTACTCTATCCTAATGTAAACATTACTGTTCTTACTGTAACATTACTGTTCTTACTCTATCCTAATGTAAACATTACTGACTGTTCTTACTGTTCGTTGCCAGCACATTACTGTTCTTACCGTTCATTGCCAGCATATGAATTCGCTGCATTCCTCTAACTCTCGAAGAGGCCGAAGACGATGCTGAATCTCTGGAATATACACGAGTGGAGTCTGAACAAGGATCTCTGGAATATATGGCAGTGAAGTCTGAACAAGGCGGTGCCTAAAATAACTCTTGGCAGACACGTACACCACTTCATGCACAACAGCTGCCAACAGCTGCCAACCTTCAAACAAAATACGCCATACGCCATAAGTTTGCCATACATTTTCTTAACATTAAATATTTGGAGATTAATGCTAAGGCGAACATAGCATTACTTCATCAAGCGTTCGAATTGCTCTAATTACTTGTACTTCTGCCCATTGTTTCCTAACTTTTGAGCCTCCATACCTCGTTTTGAGGCAAAATAAGATGAAAATGCTTTTGATTGGTTGAAAGCAAAGGAAAATATAAAATATTGTATCGGTTCATGTGACATCCGAAGAAACTTTGTTTTAAGTTCAAATAATTTTATTGATTATCGGGTCAAACTAATGCTATCGACCCAAATCGATTACTATAGTCTATGCCAGCCCGGAGGGCAAGGACTAATAAAGTACCAATTTTCCCAAGATGGGACAATAAAAACAACAGCAATTTTAATATCTATGTGGCCCTCAAAAAATCAACTTTTGTTAGCTTAAAATAAGCTTGGTACTTGGTTATTATATTTTAATCCTTTCAACGAAAAAATAGCCATTAAAAAAGGCTAAAAGCTGATTATATTTATAATCTTTTTAAATAGAGTACGCGCTAATTATATTTTTAATCCTTTTTAAAATGGAAAAAGGACAAATCATGCCACACCTATTTTCGTGGGGTTGC
>APFE031730982.1:130089-153268 GCA_000404065.3 Pinus taeda | reverse complement strand
GACCTAATAATAATAATATAAAGCCACACAAATAACAATAGAGGGATTCTATGGGGCACAATAATAACAATATGGGGGTAATAGGGGCACAACAATATTAATAACGGGTACAACTACCATAGTAATGGGGTAGTCACTAGTATCATAGGGACCCAACAAGTGCTCAAATGAGTGCACAGTGTCAGCTGATAGGCTGAGCACCCAATGAAATGGAGATTCGTGAAGTGTGTATGCAAGCAACAAACTAGCATGTTTGTCAGAAAACTCATCTTCCTCATGAAGCATGGAAAGAAAGTTATGTAAGTGCTCAAGCTAGGCCACTTCACCTTCACCATCATACGTATGAGTGGACAAGAGATTGAAAATCTTCCCCGCAAGACTCCATGAAGGATGTGCAAAGGTTTAAAACAGGATGAGAGGACACATCTTGCCATCAGGCCCTCCTTCTCGCACTCAAAATTTTGATGGTGTTGGACTTGCCAACATCTCAAGGGGATCTCCCTGGTAAAAAGTCCCAATTAGACCTTAGACCATTTGGTGTATGAGTCCCAGCAGTGGGTCGTAGGGTAATGCCTTACCCACAATGTTGCACAGAATCAAGTAAGATAACTCTGTCACTAGCAAGGGTGTGATTACTACAATGAGTCAAGGAAGATGTATGGGGGTTCTAACACATAAGGGGGGAGATAAGGGTGAATGTGAGTTCCAGGTTGAAAGGGATCAATCCCAACTCGGTGAGGAACACACAATACGAAAGGACATACACAACTTCTAATGGAGCAGTCCACTAGGATCTGGTAATCACAACATACAAGGTAAGATAACATGTACATCACTCACAGATCAGTCTGAACGAGTGCAACGGTTGTTACAACAAGGTTCATTTGAAAGGTTTGTCTGGTGTCTGGCAAAGCAGTCAACACGAACGGTGACAACATTAACAACATATAAAACACATTTTCAACAAGATTCATATAATTGCATGTGAATCAGTTCATACACAAATATGTAAGTTGAACAACATATATCATTAAGGCAACCAGATCATTCCAACTACAATAAAAACATATGCATGAAAATGTGTTGGCTCTTATTATATAAAAGTGTAAGTTCCAATCATACAATACATCCATGTAAACCTTCTAGCCCCATTAGTGAAACTTTACAGCCACATCTACCTGCTCCTCCAAAGAGATGTACTAGCTCCATGTAGTGGAGAAGCCAAGGCCCATTACAATACTGTCCAAGCTTTCTTCAAGATAGTCTTAATAGAAGCTTCGCTGAACAAAATCCTTTATAATGAGTTATGAGGGACTATTTATAGCAAAGGGTGGGGTGGCCCTTGACATTCCCCTTTGTGACAGTTCAACTACCCTCATGACTCTTCACCTACTCTAGGACTATTACATCCAACTATTGACACTTGACTTACACTTGACACAACTCAACATTACAATGCACATGTATTCATGTGAGACAACATGGCTTGAGAGAGCCTTACAAGACATCACTGTTATAGCTCCAAATCTCACTCTTGATATTTGTGATGTTGCACTCATGGCCTAGGGCAACCCCTCCTTCCAGACCTAGTCCAAATACTTAAAAAACAGTGTTTTACTCCCTATACGCGACATTGCCCTAAGCTAAATGCATGTGTACGCGGGTCTGTGTATACCCAACCCACATATATGTCTTAAAACACTTAAAAAATTAAATATCCTTAATTTCAAGTGGAGATCACAGGTTTTACCTGTTGATTACCTATTAGTGTCCGTGGCTCAACTGTTTCCAACGAATTCCTAACTAAAAAAATACTTGGGGAGAAGTATAAAAAGGCTTCAATGGGAAGGCCTAAGGAGGAGAGAAGAGAGAGAAAAATCACTCTGCTGAGATTATCCCTGATCAGGTCTGAAGATCCTTGTGCTTCCAACACTTCCCCCATTACAGGAAACCTTTGTTTCCTTGAGTTATGATGTCTTTCCATTAGTTGAGATATCTTTGAGTGAGTCATGGAAGGAACTTATTGAAGGCTTGGGATTGGACGAATCCAGAGGACGGTTCCGCTTGGAGCCTGCGAAAGGAAGACTCAAGTGAAATCATTCCTTTCTGTACTTTAGTTATCTATAATAAAAGAAACACTTGTCTTGTTCCTAATACTGATCTTCTTTATGCTTATGGTATCAATGTTATGATTTACATATGAATGGTTGTTTCAATTGTATAACTAACTACTTTTCAATATGCTATGAAGTTGATTTTCTTATGATGCTTGGTCCATATAGTACTATGCTTTCTTGAATTGATTGTTTTGCAGGTTGAAGGATCGAGAGGAACTCCAAGAGGGTTTGGACCCTAGCTGGATCTTCCCAAACGAAGGACCCCCAGGTGCACCTCTCTTCATGTACTTTGTTTATATTAGTATCATGACTGTGTGGAATGCTTGTTTTTCTTTGTAGATAACCCCCAATCTGCTAGGGTATCGACCCAAGACCCTAGGGGAATTTGTCCCTAAACAGAATTGGCAACTCCATTGGGGACAATAGTATTATTGTTCCTAGTTTGGGTTTATTCAAGCCAATCAGGGCTCAGCTATTTATTTTCTTGTGGTCTATTCCTGTAGGAACTTGAACTCTAAGTTTTAACAGTTTCTTCAGACTTTTTTTTTGTTTTTTCTTCAGATCTGTTGTATACGTTGTTTTTCCAGTTTACAGAGGCATATGTATGCAAGTTTCCTCAAGTGAACCCGCATATATCCAGGTTTCCTTGGGCTGAATACCGTATACACACAACTGTGCATTGACACAGACACGTATACCCTAAAATTTTCAAGATTTTTCAAATATTTTTGTTTCTGAAGATTTGTCTACTGGTCTGAGTCTTTCTTGAATAGTTAATTTTCTGTGTCAGTCTTTATTTTTACAGCAAGTTCATGATGTCAAACTCTCTCCGGTTGTGGAAAGTATTGGTCTTGTTTTGTTTTGTTGCAAGTGTCATCATTTTTGTTTAAACACACAAGATTTCTTTCTAGGAATATTGGTTGTTCTGGTCTTCAAGGGCAGAAAGATTGGTCTCAATCTTTGTGGCACATCTTATTTTGGTGATCTTTTAGTTTGCATGTCAAAACTGCATCTTTGTGACCATTTATTTTTCTTTTTGAGATTTATTGTGTGACGATTTTGAGAATTGTCTTTCTTGATCTCACGATCATTATCACCAAGCTCTTTTTGCTGCTTTTTTATTGTTAAGAGCATCTTGAAACACACTTTTTGTTGAGTTTTCACCCGTTTTGTGTTGTTAACTTGCAAAGTGTTTTGTTGCCTATTCTTCAATCATAAAGATTCAGTCTTAGTTGGAGCACTTTTGAAAAGTCATTTTCGTTTTTTCTTTTGTAGAAAACTTCTTGAAAACTTGGTTTTTGCTTTCTTTGGCCTTGTCTTGATTTAGTTTCCTTTTTGTGAGTGAAAGTGCATTTTTGTTTGTCTTGAAATTTGCTTTTAGTGTTTGGACGAAAATGAGCATTAGCAACTTATATTCTATCTAAACATCTTAAGTGGATAATTAGAATTTATAAACAAGTTACTTTCATTCTTTGATTTAGAGTAGTCTTATGTTTGCATTAGCATGTACTCATTGCATTAGGATAAATTTGTGCATCTTTTAGGGCATCCATAGTTTTGTTAATTTTTGTGAGTGTGAAACTTGAGCAAAAGAAAAGAAAAGAATAAATTTATTGCTTTCTTAGAAGTTCCTCAGAACCTAGTAGAAATTTCTTTCATCGAAGAACAAAACGAGTGAATTTGCATATAGTTTGGTTTTTATTAATTTCTTTTGCATCAAAACACCATCAGTTTCATCTCCGCTTATCCCTAGACTTAATAACAACCCATTTAAAAACAAGCGCTAATTAAAATACACTATAACTTTGTAAAATTGTCGATTTAGACACACCAATAAGTTTTAGGATATTTTAGGGCCTTAGATTACGCGTGTGGAGAGAAAACTCTCCAAGGCCATTTAAACTATCAAACATAGGAGTCTGAATAGTGAGTTCAAATCCAATAGCGTTAGGAAGACCAGGAAAGCTCTGGATCTGGGAGTTAAGCACAAGGGTTTTTGAAGATAAGGAAGAGAGATACCCCCTCTCCTACTTGTTGGATCTTACCTCACGACTGTTCCGCTTGGCTTTTGACACGAGTTGGTAACCTTAGTTGCTTCTCCTAGGGATCTACATAGGTGGTTGCAGAGGGGAATCCCATGGCACCTGAGGTCAACGTTGTATCACTCTCAATGGTACTACTAGAGGGCACCCTTGCGAAGCTTGGGTGCTTGCACCAGTGCAGGCTGTTGTTAAGAGGTCAGCGTAACTTCCTCTGTTACCTTCGCTGGTAGGACTGGGCCATAATTATCCCAGACTATCTTCGGAAGGCCCCTTACTTCACTTTCTTGTATTTTGGTGTCCAGTCCTTATCACCCGGAGCAGAAATACTCGAAAGTTGTTTGACTGGCTGACATCTTTTAGGGACTTTTTAGGTTGTGCTCTGTGCTCTTAGTTGGCCTAGCTTTCATTTTTCTTGAGTCTTTAATTAGATCTTAATAAAAAATTCAAAGTGGCTGACCAATCGCCTAGACGGCCTCAAAGACTTCGTGGTCTTTCACCACCAAGTTTAGAGCCTTCTCCTAGAAGGCGCAGAGGTAATACTACCGATGGGTTTCATCCCGTGGCAGCTGACACATCGGGGATTGATCCTCTCCTCGGGGGCATTAGTGTTTAGGATAGGCCTGGTACTTTCGCAGAACTAGAGAGGAGCACTCCAGTTCTTTCTCGAGTTCTCTTTCAATCAGAAGATAACATAAAGATAGAAGAACTCCCAAAGTCATTAGCGGCTCTGGATTCTCCTCTACCTTCTAACCATCCAGATGTATTACAATACGTTGGGACTCCGATGCATAGACCGTCAAGTCCAGGTCATATTACGCACTTATCTTCGATGACCACCACTGAAAGCATGGCTTCTACTACAAGTGCTACAACCATGCAGACTCCAACATCAGTACAAGGGGGAGGAACTATTTCCATCCCCTCTACATCTCTATTTGAGTATTTTGCTAACACATCCTTAGTTGGGTCTACCTCCATTCCTTCTACGAGTGGAAATTCCAAAGCCAATGCATTTAGTTCTGGATTCTTCCCATTTGGCACCCATTCACAGGGTATTCCGTCAGTTCCATTTAGTGCCTCCACATCCATGATGGGTGGGTTAGCTTCATTTCAGGGTTTTCCTTTTGGAGGTGGTCATATACCACATTCCAACCCGACGATAGGATATATGCCTTTTTCTTCTACAAGACAAGGCATCAATCCCCTTCAAGGTTGGACTAACCCTGTAGGTAGTGGAATAGGAACTAGGAATCCATTTTTCGGCCAACAAGGGAATATGCCGTACTCCATAGTTAGTTCATTTCAAATTATTGCTCCCTTAACTTCTGCCTGGAACCCTTATTAGTGGTTATCAACTCCTTATAATCCTTTAGGAGGGAGCTTCGCTGGTTATGGAGGTTTTTCGGTCGGAGTTGGTCAAACTCCATGTTTTGCTAGATCATAAGGTCCGCCTTTTGGTTCAGCTAGTTCTACTAGTTACTTCGGGCAGCCTGGAGCCTTCCAAAATCCAGGCCAATATTTTCATAACTTTGGGGGCTCCGCCTCGTCTGGGTGGAATCCCCAAGGTCCTCCTAAGCTTCCTCTTCTAGCAACGTTGAATTTGCCAGATCTCACGAAATTAACAAATGATCCAATCAAATACAATCCGTCCTAGCCTCCGGTCCCAACCAAACTCCCTTCGGACATTCCAAAGTTTGAGGGGAAGGGCGGTGAAGACCCGGGCAACCATGTAACCACATTCCATTTGTGGTGATCATCAAACTCCCTTATTGATGACTCAGTTAGCTTGAGACTTTTTCGACACACCTTGACTAGCAATGCGGCCAAGTGGTATATAGAGTTGCCAGGGGGCAACTTTACATCTTTCGCCAACTTGGCTAATATTTTCCTAAATGATTTCTAGTTGCTTGTCCGTTATGATGCTAGAACTGAACTTCTGACCAATTTTTGTTAGGATACGGCAACTCACATTTCTGATCATATTCAGGAATGAAGATGGAAAAAGAGGCTCATTAAAGTCAAAATTCCTCTGGAATACTATCTCGAATGGTTTTTGAAATATTTACAACCTAAAATCTCTAAGGATTTCTCTCTATCCAGAGTCTATTCTGAGGAGCAAGCTATTTTCAAGGCCCAACAGTTAGAATTGATTTATTCTCAATCTGGGATTCTACAAAAAATCTTTCCAAATGCTCCTGGGACTAAGGTTGATATAGGCAAGTCGAAGCCAGGTCCCCATGTGGATGGTATCATTGGATCTATAGACACAAATGCAGTGAACCTGTTGAGACAATTGCAGCAGTTGTCTTTACAAACTACTCCTAAAAATCGGGTCGCATCATCTAACCCTTCATCTTCTCAACCCTCTTCCGTTAATGTCATCCAATATTCCAACCCCAAAGGAAATCAAAATTCCAATGGGAAAAAGAAAGGACAAGATAAGAAAAAGAGTCAAGATGGGAAGACTGATGCAAATAAACCTGGCAATAATGCTGGTGGTGGTGGAAATGAGTCTAGAAAGAAATTCAAGTTTCCATGCAAGCTATGCAATGGAGACCATTTAACTCATCTCTACCAAAAGATTCAAGATGCTCAGCACTTGTTAGGGTAGCAAGGGACTTCTAGCTCTCAAGTTGTGTTAACCAACCCTTTTCCCCAAGGGCAGCAATTGCTTGCTGGCATGAGTTCGAATCCTGGTACCTCGGCAGGGGGAAACTAGGAAGGGGAGAAATCATCAAATGTTTTGATGACAAATTCTAATGTCCATGTGGCCACTCGATCACATGATTACAGTGAAAATGAAACATCCAAGGATAAAAATGCTCTTGGAAATACCAACCTTCATATTGAGCAACCCCCTGTCGAGACTATACCACGGATAGCAAAAGGTTCCGCTAAACATGTGACTATCAATCCTAATGCTAAAGCCACCCAGAATTACTCCATTTTTGAGGGTCTGGCTCAGATTCCATGCGTTATGTCCCCTTTAGAGGTTCTCTAGTTGTGTCCAGCTCAACTAAGTGCTTTTCTTTCGACAATAGGGGTAGTTGATCCAAATAACTCTTTAGTGCTCACTTTCAACATGTGTAATGTCAAAAAGCAACTCCCTCATCACATGGCTTTTAAAATAAAGTCTACATACCAGAAAATTAATATTTTTCATATTGTTATTGATGAAGGAGCTTCCACGTGCGTCATGTCGATGTCATGTTGGAAGGTCATTGGATCACCTTCAGTTGTTCCTTCACCTACCCTTCGGACTGCATTCGATGGGCATTCTCATAAGCCACATGGGATTATCCCGGCCTTTCCCATATGTGTTGGGGGGAAGGTCGTCAATATCGAAGTAGAAGTCATTGATGCTAACCTAGATTACAATCTCCTCTTAGGAAGGAACTGGGTATACGAAATGGATGTCGTTGTTTCAATTCTGTTTCGTGTCATTTAATTTCCTCATGAGGGGAAAATCTTCAAGGTTGACCAATTGGATTATTCTCCAGTTGATCCTCAGGCAACTTTGGATTCTATTATCCCTTTAGTGGATAACGCTCATCCGCGTACTGAGAATCTAGGAGTTGGGATGTATTCTTCATTGATGGGTACATTTGATTTTCCCTCTCCTATCACTAGAATCAATGTTGTCTCATCATCCAAGGAGTCTTCATGGGAAGATTTCTTCTGAACTCATTATTTTTCAGACCCTTGGACCTTGCCTTCAGCTACGACCATGTTAGCTGAAGGACAAGTTGGTGGAATGGCATTCCCTATGTCTGCAGCAGAGCTTAGATATCATTCTATCATCAACTCTGCAGACAACCATTCTACTCCTTTCTCTGCATAGGAGTTAGACAGTGATGTGGCACCGGCCTGGACCCTTGATTATACCTTCGCTATGGACTGCTTAGATACGGTTTTACCATTCGAAGAAGCAATCCTAGAAGTAATGATGGGTGTAGATCAACCTTGGGAAGACTTACACCATCGTTCATATTTTCTTCCTCCGTTGGAGGAAGTCGAATCTAGGTTCTCCAAGCTGTTTACTAGTGGTGTTTGTACGGTATCAAATCCTTTGGCTCCAGCACACTTTCGTGCTGAAGGTAATATGTTGGCGATATCAAAAATGATATCTATAAACATCTCTAGGAACCCTAACGTGGTCAAGAATCTCTTCATCGGAGCCGAATGTTCCCCTGAAGAAATTCAGATTTACACCAACCTTTTTAAGGAGTTTCAAGATGTATTTGCTTGGTCTTATGAAGAAATGCCTGGTATTGATCCATCCATAGTTCAACATGAGATCAAGATGTATGAAAACACCAAGCCGATTCGTCAGAAGCTTCAACTGGTTAATCCTAGGAAATAAACAACCATTAAAGCTGAAGTAGAGAAGCTTCTTGAGGCAGGTTTCATACACCCTATTCCTCTTACAGATTGGGTTTCTAATCTAGTCCCTGTAGATAAAAAGCAAGGAACAAACCGAGTATGCATTGACTTTACGGACCTAAACAAAGCTTGTCCCAAAGGTAATTACCCCACGCCATTTATTGATCAGATTATTGATGTGTGAGCGGGTAATGAGATTTTCTCCTTCATGGATGGTTTTTCCGGTTATCATCAGATCTCTATCCGTCCTGAAGATCAGCATAAGACAACTTTTATATGTCCCTGGGGTACCTTTTCATACAGAAAGATGCCTTTTGGTCTCAAAAATGTTGGAGCTACCTTCCAGTGGGCCATGTTATACGCTTTCCACGACATTAAACATATCATCGAAGCATACTTGGACGATCTAGCTACTCATTCTCGAAAGAGAACTAATCATCCTAGTCACCTTCGATTGGTTTTTGAGCAATGTCAATTTTACAAAATTTAGTTGAATCCCATTAAGTTTGTTTTCGCAGTTACATCTGGTCAGTTATTAGGGTTCATTGTGTCAAATGAAGGGATTCAAGTTGATCCCTTCAAGGTAGAGGTAATAATTCAGTTGTCTCCCCCGTCCTCAATTTGAAAACTTCAAAGTCTTCAAGGGAAGGCTAATTTCTTAAGAAGGTTTATAGCAAATTATGCCGAGATCACTAAAGGGTTTATGCATTTGCTACGGAAAGGAGTTCCATATGTATGGGACGACTTTGCATAGCGGTCATTCGATGCCTTGAAAAAGGCATTAGTCTTTGCCTCACTTTTGAGTCCACTGGATTATGGTAGGGATTTCCTTTCATATCTCACTACAGCAGAATCAACAATAGGTATGGTTCTCATTTAGGAAGACGATGCTCTCATGGAGCATGTGATTTATTATTTGAGTCGAAGCTTGATAGGTCCTAAACTTCACTATTCTCTTGTTGAGAAGTTGGCTTTAGTAGTTGTCCATGATGTCCAGCGGCTCCACCATTATATCTTTCTACGCAAAACTTTTGTCTTAGCGGCAATCAATCCATTCCAATTTGTCCTCCGTAGGCGAGTGATTGGGGGAAAATATAATCGATGGATAGTCATTTTACAAGAATTTGATCTTGAGTTCTTGTCTGCCAAGTCTAAGAAATCTATGGTTTTTGTGGAGTTAATTTCCGAGCTGCCTTGTGGAGAGGACTCCTCACTGGACCCTTGGTATGGAGATATCATTGTCTATCTCCAGACTTCTAAGTTTTCCTCTACTTTCTCTAAGGATGAACACCAAAAATTATGTCACCTGGATAAGAACTATGTTATCATTGGTGATACATTATATCGTCGAGGGGTTGATTCAATCCTTCGGCATTGTTTAAACCTAGAGGAAGCAGAGTCAGTGCTCAATGATTGCCACAATGGAGCTTGTGGTGGTCACCTTTCAGGGCTTGCTACATCCCAGTGTATCTTGCGTGCTGGCTATTTTTGGCCTTCGCTCTTCAAAGATTGAGTTGAAGCGGTCAAACACTATCACCCCTGCCAATTTTTTACTCAGAAGATGCGCACACATCCAGCTCCTCTTTTTCCCATTGTCACTATTGGTCCTTTTACTAAGTGGGGTGTTGATTTTACAACTTGTAATCCGCCTTTAGCAACAAATCACAAGTACATTATTGTGGCCATAGACTACTTCACGAAGTGTGCTAAGGCCATGCCCACTTATAAAAATGATAGTGAAACAGTGGCATTGTTCCTTTTTAATCAGATTATCTCAAGGTTCGGTATCCCGAGAGAGATTGTCACTGACTATGGCAGTCATTTCCAGAACAAACTAATGTCTGAATTGGCTCTTAAATTGGGTTTCGGACAAGAGCACTCATCTCCATATTATCCTCAGGCCAATGGACAAGTCGAGGCAGCGAACAAAACCCTTAAGATGATCATGCAAAGGATGATTGACAAAAATCAGTCTAATTGGCATCTAATGTTGTATCCGGCTCTTTAAGCATACTGAACCTCCGTAAAGACTGCTACAGGTTTTACACCTTTTCATTTAGTTTACGGGATGGAATCTCTCTTTCCTATTGAATGTGAAATTCCATCTCTTAAGTTAGCTATTGAGCTCCTTCCAGAGACCTCTAGTCTCAAAGAGCGCCTCCTTCATTTGGAACATCTCGATGAGTAGAGTCGAGATGCCACCACAATCAATGAGGCTCATAAGAAAAGGGTCAAAACTCAGCATGATAAAGCTATTTGTCCTCGAGTCTTTTCTGAAGGTGACCTTGTCTTGGTCTATGACCAAGATAAGGATGCCTTAGGGGTAGGCAATTTCAAGCCTATGTGGTACAGTCCCTTTATAACTAAACGAGTTTTAGAAAAGGGGGCATATGAGTTAATCGATTTTGAAGGAAACAAGTTGGTAGAGCCCTAAAACGGGCTCTACCTCAAGAAGTACTTTGCTTAAGTAGCAGCTAGGCAATGGCTTCTTTGTACATTTTGTAAATTTGTACATATATCATCCGGAGTTTTTTGATATCGACACTTTTTGGTCTGCTATGGAAGGTGTTGATGGATGACGAGGTCTATTTTGGATTCGTCGATGGTGCTAGTCGGCACACTCGGAACCTCACTTCCGCAGCTTGGGTAACCTACCATCCAACTGATCAGTTGATTGTGTCAAGGGGAGTATGCATTGGTCCCACTTCAAATAATATGGCTAAGTATACTGTCATCATTAATTTACTATCCGAAGAAATTTCTTATGAAATCGATTCGTTGGTAGTCTATCTTGATTCACAATTGATAGTGTCACAATTGAATAACATTATCAAGTAAGGGATCCATGTTTATATCGTTAGTATTTAAGGGTGAGGTTGTTTTAAAGATCATTTACTTACATTAATTATTTGCACATTGCAATATCTCATAATTGGTTAGCTGATTCTACTGTGAATCAAGCATTAGACTAGCACATCATTCATTCATTACAATAAAATCAAGCATGAAAAAGTTGAAACTATATAATATATATTATATATATATATATAATATATATATATATATCTATATATATATATATAATATATTTATATATATATAATATATATATATATATCATAAAATATCTCGAGTTTACATAAGTGTGTCCAAAATAATATACAAAAATTGGGACTCAAATGCCCATAATCATGTCCAGTACATTTAATTCCCCGGCTCAGGATGAGCGGCTAAGTATGTGACTACTGCTTTGGACACACGCCTAAGAGTGCAAACCCAGTCTCGTGGCATGCCAACCACATGACACTGCATGTCTATAGGGAGATCCTCTACAGCCTCCATCAGTACTTGGTGAGTTAGCCTCACCAAGTGTCGTTGAACTGTGTGTAGAAGTCACTCTGTGTCCACAGCTGCCTCCTCGGCCGCGACGTCCATGCCGTGGGAACCCATCTAGTTGTACTAGCCCAATATCTGAAACATGATCATCATATTAGTCATTTGAATCCTATCAAAAATATTTTTCAAAACTCATTATTATATTTGGAAAATCATTAAAAAAAAAAAAAAAATCACAAAAATCATAAAAATCAAAAACATTTGTTACCTATATCACCCCATGCTACGGTTGGTGGTAAAGCTATATCGGTACCCCTTGGAAGTCCAACCCAGCATAAGGGTAGTTGTCTACAGTGATGATCTGCTACTCCCACCAGGAGAAGAAGTCATCGTCGAAAGCAGTCTGTGGAACGTCTCCACCTCTTAGTCATTTCATCAAGTCAGCCCACCTACCCATTCGTGGATCTCGTGGGGTGTTGATTGAAACTGATACTCTAGGACGGAGTGCTAACCCTCTCAAAGATGAAAGAGCACAAAATAGTTCCATACCCAAAGTTTTTGGTTTGCCCCTTCTTGATAGAAGTAAGTTGGCTCTTCAGGCTGGCGAGAAGAGGAGTACACCAATCAAATACGGTGGTGAGACAGTCTATTGCCAAGCTCATGGCTAGCCGTGAAGTCTGGTGTAAGGAAGCTGATCCATTCACTCTGGCTATAGTGAACAGGATGATCCTCAACGATAAACTCTCCAGATGCTTGATTGGAATTTGACTTCCAACCTTTTCTGGATGACCCAGGCAATATATATGCATGTAGTCCTCAATAGAGAGACTGCCTCGTGATCTGCCCGTGGAATGTACTACCTCTCCCCTCCGGGAAAGGCCTGTGATGAAATAAATATCCTCGATCTCTATCTTGAGTGGCATTTGATCAATCATAAATGAGTCATCCTCGACGCTCTAGTAGTGAATGAGCATTTCAAGCAGGCGAGTGTTTACTTTCATGTTTGGCATTTTAAAGAACTTTAGCAAACCGCACCCTCTTAAGGCACCAAAGCATTAGGATCATTCATAACCTCATCATCCACTAAGGAATGCTCTCTTTCTCTCCAAGTGACTGGCATCCTGAAGAAAAAAAAATGTGGACTGTTAGATTTTTGTTTTGAAGTTTTCGCGGCATATACGCGGGTCCGTTTCATACACAATCACGTCTAGGGCCTGCATATACACAAGTTGCACATATCCAACCCGCGTACATTTCGCGGCAAATATTTTGACAATAATTCAACGGTGAAACTCGAATTAAAAATTATAAAACCAATCACAATTGAATGCAAGATGAGTTTAAGGGTTACCTGGTGATTTTGGGAAGATTTTAACAGTCGAATTTGGCAAATGGAAATGCTTGCTCCTTTTGCTTCACTCCTTTGCTCTCAAATCAAACGGTGATAATGGCGAGTCAAAAAACTATTTTATAAGCTTTGAAAATGTTAAATTTTTTCAAAACTTGATTTTGTTTTGTCTCATGTAACTTTTAACCTGGGAGCTTGGAATGTTGAGAATGGTTTGATTTTTAAGACATTTTGGACACTTTTTCGACAGTTTCGAGACGGTTCCATGACTGCTGACCCATCATGGTAGGTATCGTTTTTCACTGGCATATAATTTAAGGAAGCCATTTTTTCCATTACATTATGCATACTAGCCTCCATTTTTCGATACACTTTCCATAGGGTCGATCCCATCGTGTTATGGTTTGTTAACCATCTTCACTTGCCGATTTTTTTAAATCATGACACGATGGTAAAGCCATCATTTTCATGGGCATCGTAGTTAGAACCTCACTGACATTTTTTGCCCATGCTGCTTTGATTTGAGTAGGCTCGGGAGTCCTCTATAGTCCCACCATGAATTATGCGATGAAGACTCATTCCTCTTTGCTTCTTCTCTTCGTTCTGGCCTTATACCCTAGAGGCTCCTTTGTGTCGAGTTGTACTACTGCATTGCATTTTGACCATTTGCACCTTTTGGCCTTGAGCCGACTTCACCTGGACTCATGTTTAAGCCAACTTTTGACCATGACAACTGCAAAATCAAACTTGCATTCCCTTGACTTCTGCAACTTGACACACCTTGACCCATGGAAGGAACACACCTTTGAGTGTCTTTGACCAGTTTTCACCTCCCTACATTGAGCATAGGATTGTTCCAATCCCAGGAACTAGATCATCTATTTCATCGACACTCGTTCTTTCCACTGTACTATAGCATTCTTTTATTCTTTTCCCAGCTTAAAGAAAAAGACAAAAAAAATTATATATTCCAAAAAGAGCGGGAACATGACAATATTTCCACTTATTGTTGGCAGCTAGAGTCAGTCGTGTCGCCCTTGAAAAAAGCACTCAAAACAAAGTCTCCTCTGTTTGGGTAGGATTTAGTTTGACTTAGGTACGGCTTAACATTGTTATTAAGTCAGTTCTCCCCCGATTGGTTATCTCTTCCAATCATATGGAGGGTTCGTTTGTGCCTCCTACATGATGAAATTATACAAAGTCATCATATGCTGCCGCATAGTCACATTGAGTTGTGCTTTTGTTCAAGGGAAGTTAGCCTGAGTCGGCCTCTCTGTGGTGTCTCGTGACCCATTTTTCAGTCGGCCATCCCTGCTTGTCAATGTCTTGTCTATCATCACATCAGTTATATTGGTCCTTTACTCGTGCCAGTTTGAGAAGGTCTCCGTTGACTTCTTGCTGGGCGGGTCTTGTCCTTATCGACGATGACATCTTGCTCTGAGGGCAAGCCTAGAGCTACACCGTGGCCCTATTTTCATTATTGATAGGTCACCTTGTGCTCAGCATCAATTAGTATCATGGGACTTTGACTTAGTGTTTTCCCTTGTGTTCAAAATCCGCTTACACTATCACACATTGGGATTCGTGCAGTACCTTAGTTTCCATTTGACCCTAATGGTGGATACCTCGCCTCTATGTCTTCTTTCATTATTGGTTGGTTCAGAGGGTTTCTGTCATGCGCTAGGCACATCTTGTGTATGCTAGAAATGTGCTTCAGTCGGGTTACTACATCTTTTTCGTCTGATTCCTTCAACATTATTGGCCTATGGGTTACACTCGTGCTAGATTGATGAAGGATGCCTTAATGCCTTCCTTCTAGTGGATATTTCCCTATCAACTACGACTTATTTTTCTAGGGCAAAGATCTAGAGTCCATTTGGCAGTACCTTGGGGTTTGCAGTCATTAGTGGTAGATCCTTCGTTATCGACACTGGGAAACCATGATTGTCTCCTGATTGATAGATTCTTACAGGTGTTCAACTCCAGCTCATCTATTCACACTTGTTAGATTGTACTGGGTACCTTAACGCTCATTATAATTATTGGTGAGTAGCCTCGCATTTGTTAAAGGTATACATCAATGGCAGGTAATCAAATGATTTCTCACATGGTCGACATCAGATCATTTATTCCCATGGTGTAGAAATGTACCACAGCAGTCGATGAAGACCTCATGTTGCATCAACATTCATTGGTTCACTTGACAGTTGCTCATGTTGCTGCTAGTTGATACCACTGCACCTTATATGTTGCAGTCATTCATGGCAACATTCTATATGCTAGCACCTGAGTTTGCAGTGTAGTACCATCTTACTCCATCATGTTCATTTGGTACTTTTGGGATCAATCTTTGATATCAGTGATCCGCTTCATCCTTCAACATCATTGACATTCTTATATGTGATATTCAGACATGTACTTGTTCAATCATGATTAGATAATCCATTATGTATTTTCTAGTCTTTTATACTTGTATACTTAGTTGATCCACTTGTACTTGATATGCGGACATGCTTTACTTTCTCTAAGCATGGGTATGCCCACCTTAGACAATGTTTCTTTCTGATCTCCTTTTATGGCTTGGCAGACTGAACTCTAGTGAATTCCTTCTCAGTTTTTGACAGGTTTCCTTTTCATGCACGCACTTAATACATTTCAGCCATCATGTACCCCTTCTAACCTCATATATTAGGGGGCATCTTTTATAGCTTAAAATCTCACTCTTGATGTTTGTCATGCTGCACTCATGGCCTAGGGCAACCCCTCCTTCTAGACCTAGTCCAAATACTTAAAAAACAGTGTTTTATTCCCTATACACGACAATGCAGTGAGCTAAACGTGTGTGTACACGGGTCTGTGTATACCCAACCCGTGTATATGTCTTAAAATACTTAAAAAAATTAAAACTCCTTAATTTTGGGTGGAGATCACAGTTTTTACTTGTTGATTACCTATTAGTGCCCGTGGCTGAACTGTTCCCAATGGATTCCCAACTAAAAAACTACTTTGGGAGAAGTATAAAAAGGCTTCAACAGGAAGGCCTAAAGAGGAGAGAAGAGAGAGAAAAATCACTATGTTGAGATTATCCCTCATCAAGTCTGAAGAGCCTTGTGCTTCCAACATTTCCCCCATTACAGGAAACCCTTGTTTCCTTGAGTTATGATGTCTTTCCATTAGTTGAGATATCTTTGAGTGAGTCATGGAAGGAGCTTGTTTAAGGGTTGAGATTGGACGAATCTGGAGGATGGTTCCACTTGGAGCCTGCAAAAGGAAGACTCAGGTGAAATCATTCCTTTTTGTACTTTAGATATCTATAATAAAAGAAACACTTGTCTTGTTCCCGATATTAAACTTCTTCATGCTTATGGTATCAATGTTATGATTTACATATGAATGGTTGTTTCAATTGTATAACTAACTACTTTTCAATATGCTATGAAGTTGATTTCCTTATGATGCTTGGTCCATATACTACTATGCTTTCTTGAATTGATTGTTTTGTAGGTTGAAGGATCGAGAGAAACTCCAAGAGGGTTTGGACCCTGGCTAGATCTTCCCAAATGAAGGACCCCTAGGTGCACCTCTCTTCATGTAGTTTATTTATATTAGTATCATGGCTGTGTGGAATGATTGTTTTTCTTTGTAGATAACCCCCAATCTGCTAGGGTATTAACCCATGACCATAGGGGAATTTTTCCCTAAACAATCACTGGCACTTGGCCCATTGTGATGAGACCAACTCTTTGACATGCTTGTGATGGCGAAGGTGGTGAGCTGATGTCAATCTTGGTCATCTGTGAGGGTATGCATGCACCTCATGGTGACATCTTTCTGAAGCGAACTCTTGCCTCCGTTGCAACCGGTGCATTGGTTCGACTCCTTCATCCAACTCATCTGCTAACATGCGCATTTTCTTCTTGGGTATGGCTGAACCAGAAGCACACTGATGCATACCATCCATGTTGATCTTCAAGTGTGTGCTAGTGGTCATGCGCATCAACTTTCCAAAGTACATGTTCATCTCCAGTTGGACTTGCTTCTTGTCTTCGCCTTTGTGAGTGTGTTGAATGGGTTGGATTGCATGAGTGCGCTCAATGACATGCATGATGTTAAATCCCTTGCATGTGATCAACAAAACTTCTCACCTTGTCTGCTTCGTGTTAGCTACTGGGATGGATATTTAACTTGTACGGGCGCAGTTTCATCCATGAGTGCATGTTGCGCTCACTGCTGTTCCTGTTCCTGCTGCAACTCATTCGTCTGTCTCTACAGCTTCATGTTCTTCCTAATGTGTTGCTTCAGCACATGCAACTCCTTCTTTGTTCCATTCTTTGTCTTCGCACGATCTTGATGTCGCGTCGTCACCTCATAGCCAGAGTCTCCAAAGTTGCTTTCATCATCAATGGATCTTCTTGAGCTTACAACCTTGTTCCACCTCTGTGTTGTCAACAACCTTACTCTTGCATTCGTTGCATTTGGTATGTTGTCTTAATCTACTGTTCATGATGTTTCTTGTTGTGATGTTGTTGTTGTCATATCTTGATGTCCTTGTCTACAAACAACTTGATGTCCTCGTGGGTAGGCAATTCCATAAACACTTGATTAACTGCATCCCCAAGTGTGCTATGAACGGTGTCTTTGTCTCTACTCTACTGGAAACCATTATACTTGTACTGCTGAGAGGCAGATGAACACCTACGATACCTAGAGACATGGAAACACTCATGTTAAGTAATCTATCAGTCAAAAACCAAAATGAACATGAGAGCTAACTTGCAACATACCTGGGTGAATGATCATGAAGGTTGTGCAATTTCGGCCGAGAGGTCAGGAGACCGACTGCCAAGACTGCACAATGCATAGTCTGAGCTACTGGGAGACTGACTGACTGCTGGAGCTGTGTAATGCACAATCCAGTATGGCTGTTAATTACTAGGATTGTGCAATGTGCAATTCCAGCTGGGAAGGACTGCTGGCCCATGGACAGATTTACGTAATTTCTTGCGCCAATCAACCACTGTCCTCAAGAAATGCGCAAAACAGTGCTAGAGGTTAGTGCTAGGCAGGAATGCGCATTTATGGAGAGGAAGGTGAGCCTTCCTTCCCCATATTGCACAATGCAGCCTTGGTGGAGGCAGAGTCTGGGCCAAGGTTGGCTCGACTCGCCAACGGGAAACTGAAAGCAAATAAGACAGTGAATGCATGGCAACACTAAGTGATAGCAGAAGTGATCGACAATGCATGCAAAACATAAATGAAAGATTCAGCAAACAGATCAACATGCAAGTGGGTGAGGCGGTTCGTCGATTGGGCGAACGTCTATGCAAAACAGTTTCATGCATGTGATAACAGTGAGATAGAAACGAAAACTAAAACAGAGCTACAAAAAGCTAGAATACATGTAAATGGTAAGAAGTGCTCAAAGAAATCAAGCAAAAAATACTCACACAAGAAAAAACACAAAAAGCAACAAAAAATGCAACATAAGGCATGGGAAGCGGGCTTACCCAAAAACAACTGAAATTAATGTGCTAACTACTCCTAGATGTGATGTGGGATGTCAAAGCTGCAAGGCTGATGTGAGGAATGAGCTCTACAGCGTCCGGTTTATGAGTTTTGATAACATCTAGGTTGTGACGTGCATGCCACAAATCTAGGGGAAGCGACACTTGGTGGGAGGTTTCTGAATTGATTCTTGCATGTAACCTCCAATTGCTAAACACAGATCCTTGAGACAAGGGATGCCTTTGCATGGTGCCTTAGGAGAAGCAGCATATACATGCAAGTCCACTTTGCTTGGTCCCGGGGGGAACCGGTCAACTCAGCTGCACATGCAAGAGGCTATTCGACTACTTGAAGGAAATGCGCATTTCTAACTGGGAGCTGGGTTGACTGCCCAGGAGATTGCACAATAGATTTGCACGAATTATGGGCTGAGTAGCCTTGCTAGGGAAATTTGTGCAAATCCTTCTAGGAGTGTTGGCAGGTAGCATTGCACAATCCTGGAGCCTAGTAGGCTGTCAGAGAGGATTGCACAATTTCTGGAGGGAAGGTCGGCTACCCTCCAGAAATGCCCAATTTTCAAGGGGAAGCTACTCAACCTGCAGCTGGACCAAGTGCGGGTGAACAACCTGTCAGGGGAATGGATCAACTATGACTGGAAAGCTTCCTTTGTGTAAGGAAAACACTGGAAGCTTGAGTACTTGACGAAGCAAGACAAAGTGTTGTGTAAGGTTGGTAGGGAGGCTCCAAAACAGGGTAAGGAAAAATTTAGGAGGGTGGTTGTAGCTGCTACAACAAATCCATCTGCTGACCAAACAAACCAACCAAGATCTTTCTCATCCAAATGGCCTCACATGCTGCCTAAAGCGTAACCATGTACTCTACCTCTGCTAAAGTGAGTGCAACTGATCTCTGTTTCCTACTGTACCAAGAAAATGTCGCTAACCCAATACTAAAGATCCCTCCTGATGTGCTCTTCCTGTCAGATGGAATCCCTACTTAATCTTCATTGGTGAAGCCTTGAAGCTTCACTCCATCTATCCATCTATACCATAATCCATACAAATAAGTGCCCCTGAGGTATCTCAACACATGCTTTTCTGCCTTCCAATACAGCTTGGTAGGCCCAACCATCGTTTGACTAAGCCAGTTAACTTCATAGCACATATATAATCATATGTTCACCAAGTACATGAGTGAACCCACAAGCTACCTGTAAACAATAGCTTCCACTACTTCCCCTGAAGTAGCATTCTACTTCCTCCAGTTACCTACTAGAGGAGTCTCCATGTGTTTGCTTCTCTCCATGTGGAATCTCCTGAGTATCGTGTTGGCATACTTTCCCTAAGACATAAACAACTCCCCATCTCCATGTCATACCTCCATGCCAAGAAAGTAATGCATAAGCCCCATGTCCTTCATCTCGAACTCTCTTGCAAGGTCCTCCTTGCAAGACTTGATCAACTGATCATCACTTGTTAGTATGAGATCATCAACATAAAGTAAAATGATTAACAATTTACCTTCCACCACTATGTGGTATAGGTTTGCATCTGCTTCACTCTTTGTGAAGCCCAACCCGGTAAAGTTTCTATCTATCATGGTGTACCAAGCATGGGGTGCTTTCTTCATCCCATACAACTCTCTCTTGATCCGGCACACATGGGACTCATGGTCAAAGGTTTCAAAACCTTCAGGATGCTCTATGTACACCACTTCCTCAATCATACCATTAAGGAAGGTTGTATTTACATCCATATGATGTATCTTCCAACCCATCTATGATGATAGTTCCAATATAGATATAATTGATGAGTACCTTGCAACAGGAGCAAAGGGCTCATCATAGTCAATCCCCTCTACTTGTGAAAAGCCATAGGCCACAAATCTAGCCTTATGCTTCTCCATATTACCATCTACAACTTTCTTTACCTTGTAAATCCAACAGTATCTCACCACTGACTTGCCCTCTGGCCTCGGGACCACATCCCAAACACTATTATGAACTATGGAGTCATACTTCTCCACCGTGGCATCAACCCAAACCAACTACTACACTGCTTCCTTAAAGGAAGATGGCTCTGTCACAACACATTCGCCCATAAGATACATGTATCTAGTGTACCTCTCAATTGACCTCCTCTTCCTATGCTGAGAAGTGGGTGCTCCAACATTCTCCCGTGCATCATCCAACAATTTGTTAGTCTCTCTGGTGTTCTTTCTTCCCTCTCTAGAAGACTTTGCCTGAGTGGATGTCTCCACTCCCCGATCCTATGCATGTGGTTGCTCCACATCAATCTAAGGCTCCTCAACCTTAGGAGGCAAAAGCTCCTCATCCACATGTATCTTAAGCTCCCTCTCAAGGGAAACTTTCATGGCCTTCTCCTCATCGAATTTGACATCCCTGCGAACCACTGTCATCCTATTGGTCAGTAAGTACACCCAATAGTTGTGAGGTGTATAAGTGTACCCCAAAAATATCCCCAACTTTGATGTCAGCTCAAGCTTCTTCCATGCATCTTTTGTCACATGGAAATATACCAATGACACAAAAATCCTGAAGTGACCAACATTTGGCCTCTTACCGGAATAAGACTCCTCTGGTGTCTTCATCTCAAGTATCCGATGTGGGCTACGGTTCTAAACATAAACCGTAGTGTTTCATGCCTCAACCTACAAGTGTAGTGGTAGGCCTTGATCATGAAACATCACCCTCGTTTCCCATAATATGTTTATGTTCTTCCTCTTGGCCACCTCATTCTGCTGAGGTTTATGGGGTGACATCAATTCCTGTTTAGTCCCTTCTGCTTCATAGAAGTTTGTAAAATCATTTGAGACATACTCACCACTGTTATCACTCCGTAGAGCTTTAACATTCTTTCCTGATTATTTCTCCACCAATTCTTTAAACTCACAAAACTTTATGAAAGTTTGATCCTTTTTATGCATGAAAAATATCCATCATTTATGAGAATAGTCATCAACAAATATAACATAATACATGTGTTTGGCCATGGATGCTGTCGATAATGGTCCACACACATCTAAATGGACTCACTCTAGAATAACCTCTTCTCTACTGTCACTGTCATGAAAGGAAGGCTTGGTGTATTTTCCTAAAGTACAACCCTTGCATGTATCAACTTTCTCAAGAGTACCTTTGGGAAGACCGATAGAGATCGTCTACAATATCTTCATATCCCCATGATGCAATGGGCCTAATCACCTATGAGACAACTCACCAATGTCTTGGCTCTGCACCCTTTTTGCTTTTGTGCTCAAAGAATCACACTCCTCTACCCCCAGCTTTTAGATATTCTTCACCCTAATCCCTATCTTATTTACTTGACCTGTGGCTATGTGTCGAAGGAATGCCTTTCCTTTCGAGAAGATCACATTATAGCCTCTATCCTCAAGCATGGAAATGGATACCAAGTTCTTCTTTAGCCCAGGCACATACATAAAATTCTTCAAGGTGATTGGAACCCCATGCTCCCTCTAAAAAGTAATTCTTTCCAATCCAGTGACACTATACTTCCCGTGGTCACCCATCTTGATATGCATATGGAGATCTTTCTCCTCTAGGTCACTGAATAAATATTTGTCACCGGTCATGTGGAATGAAGCTCCATTGTCTTTCCCATAATTGATGGCATCATGCATGCAATGAGGGAATACTCCAATTCGAATTGAGAGGCCAAAGCCTCACCCACTGCTGCTCCTGAGGACTTATTCTTGGACTTCTTAAGTGGAAAATTTGTAGCAAAATGGCCCAACTCATGACAATGAAAGCACTTAACTTTCATCGTGTATTTCTTCTTACCTCCATGATCAGAATTCAATTTGGAATGGGAATCTTTCCCTTTCCCCTTCTTCTCCTTAATCACTAAGGCACAATTCTCTTCATCATCAGTCTTTGATGAAGAGCCATCCCTGTGTAGGTTTTAACCCCATACAGAAATTACCTGCATACGAATTCTAAATCACAGAAAAATAAAAATGCGAGAGCATAACACATAAAACACATATACATAGAGATTTCTCACTGGATCCCAAAACCGGGACTACTAGCTTGATTTTTCATTATGTTCCTTTCAATGTTACAATACATATTTATACATGTCAAAGCATCCAATACCATGGACCGAAAACCATCGCGTCCAAAACCATGGACCGAAAACCATAGGTAGGTTTGCCCAACCTAATATAGGGTCCAAAAAAAAATTTCCCGAGGCGCTACCCCAGACCCCGTAGAGGGGGGCTACCCAGCCCCCTCAAACCCGCCGGACAGGGGGGGCTGCCGCCCCCCCTGTGACCCCCCTGCTGCGCAATCGGCGCAACGAAGAGGGGGCTCCGCCCCCCCTCTAACCCCCCGGTTCACCACGTAGGCTAGTCGTGGAAAGAATATAACACAACCCAACAATCTCCCACTTGTTGTTTTCTTTCCACAG
>APFE031730982.1:81393-119883 GCA_000404065.3 Pinus taeda | reverse complement strand
TATATATTCCAACTTCTTGTAAACCTTAATATGATTCTTTTGCAGTAATTGATTAACTTGTAGGGCTTATTGTTTGAACATGATCATATTTTGATAACTTCTTGATTTTTTCTTACCTTGAATTTTAGAGTTTCAATGTGTTCTTTTAATGTTGAATATATTAACTCTATTTTACTTTCAACTTCTTCATTTATAATTATGATCTGATCCTCATAATTGTTTCTTATACTTTCAACTTGCTCATTATGTTTTCTTTACATTTTTGCCAATTTATGTTGCAAATCATTATGCCAATTTAACCTCTTTGTATTAAACTTCTCCTTTAATTGTTGTTGAGGTCAAAACCTTCTATGAGAATGGAAAAATGTGCTTTCCACTGATCTTCATTAAATATTTTACTATTTTCTAATTCAACCTCAAGTTCTTTGATTCTTTGAAACTTCTTGTCACAATCAAGAGAATGTTCACTCACTGCATTTTGTTGGTAATCAAAAAAAAGAACCAACAGCTTGAGTGGATTCTTGAACTTTTTCCTTTGGATTACTAGTATCCTGCCAACTGAACTCTCATATTGTTTCAATATCATCCTATTTTAATCTTTCCCAAGTCCTTTTCACAACTAATTTGGTTTGAGAATTATAATAATAGCGAGTGAGAGGGCATTGTGTCAAATACTATTTCATCTTCAAATAATGGTTTGAAAATAGATATTGTTAGAGGAATATTGTTTGAAATTAGTGTTACTAAAAAATTTGCAGATGCAATAGTCATAGACGACTTTTGAATTTGAAAAGAATTCAAAGCTATTTCAGAACATTGTAGCACTGTTGTTGTTGAAGTATAATGAATTTCTTTGATGATACTATCAACAGTTCTTTGAACATCCTTCATCTATTTAGCTGGCTCTTTTTATTTTTCCTCTTGGGAATTATCTTTTCTTGATTGAGTTTCCATATGTTTTGTTTGTTTAGGAGAGTCAACATTAATAATTAGCATCTTTTGTGTAGGAGAGGTTGGCTTCTAAACCAACTATGTTTCTATAGAAACACCCTTCTCAAGAGCACCTTTTTCCTTTTCTAAATGAACCTCCTTCGATTGATTTGAAATTTTGTTGTATTTATCTCCTTTTGGAAATCAAGAAGAGATATCAAATGAATCAAATGATTTAAACATGTGTTCATCCTTAGGCTCTTTTTTGGGCAAAATATGAGTAGAATTAAAAGATAAATTTTATATAATTTGAGTTTCTTAAAAGGAATTGAACTTTGCAGAATCCTTTATCTAATAAATTTCTCATAAGTGTCCTCCCTAAATTTCTAGACTTTGATTTTCTCTTCTTATTCCATGAAATGACCCATACTGATAACTTGTTGAAAATTATCAACACGAATATTAAGTACATAATCAAATGGAGGGGTTTGATTTTGATAAGTTTTTGAATAATTGTGTTATGAAACCAGCTCAAGAAAAGATAGAAAAGATGGATCAACGACTTAGAATTCAGCCTCTTCGAGGGGGCAACCTCCTTTACATTACATAAATGAACAATTCTTGGACGATACAAATGGAAATACCTCCTTTCTATATATAGGAGTCTAAGGGGTCATAACATAATCAAAGCCGACATAACAATAATAATGTAAGGGCACAATAATAACAATAGTGGACTTCTATGGGGCACAATAGTAACAATATGGGCACTGCATGGGTACATCAATATAATAAGTGGGTTGTACTAATAACAATAAGGGGTTACACTAGTAGTATAGGGGTCTAACAAATTGAATGCTTTATAATGATTTCTAATGATGGTTTTAGGATCATAATGGTAAAAGGGTAATGTATTCACCTAGAAATTCTGAAGTGTCTATGCTTCTGTCCTTGCATGACCTTTGTCTCTTAAAGTCATTTGTCCAATTTTAATAGGAAATCTAGGACACACCTTCTTCTGCAACTTACTTAATTTATTAGTTTGCTTAGTTATTTCTTGAATATTTAATCTATCAGGAATGAATTTCGGAAGAACATGGGGTCCTACCTCACTACCATATATTCTGATAAAGAATAATTTCTCCTCAACAAACCAATCACCAATTTGAGATACAACTTATTGAAAATCCTTACTAATTCTTGAGGGAGATGTTCCAAACAAAGTATGATATAATGGGATCATAATTTTTTTACATATGTCGTAAAAATGACCATTAAAATTATTTTCCCACAAAATGGATGAACAACCTTGAATACTTTGTTTATTATCAAAAGAATAACTTCATCCCATTAAAGGAAATGGTATCACCATTACAATATCCAAAAGATAAGGAGACATATAGAAAAATTACTCAAAACCTAGAGAATATGAATTTGAAAAATTTATAGATTCTAACAAACTTTTGGACAATATGTTTAAAAAGTTGAACCTTGGTGATTGATTATAAATTCCATGAATTAGGGGCACCCATTTAACCTTGCAATGTTTAATGTTAGCTTCCCCATATAGTCTAGACAACATTTTGATTATAAATTTAAAAGGCCTTTTAAAAATAGCAGTAGGATAATCCTTTCTTGTCTTAATTTTCTACTGGTCATCACCAAGCCATTCTTTAACAATCTGAATGAAGTCTTTATTTACTTTCTTGATGACATGATTACATAATTGATCCAAAAAGTCTTTTATAGATATTTAGGGAGGACTGAGTTTATAAATTGCATATAGTACTTCAAGTCTCCATGAGGAAATTATGATTTGATTAGAGTCGACAACAAAGCAAGTCTCGATGTCAACATGTGATAATATCCATCTTATCATACCGTGATGAGGAAACATAGTAGCCATGTTTTCAATTTTATGTAATTTAGTCTTCATAATGGATTCATAATTAGAGGGAGATTCCTCATCTAAATTATGATCATCTGAAATACTTGATTGTTCCCACTCTCTTTTTTCAAATAAATTAAAAATATCTTCCTAAAGGAGCTTACCTGCATCTTGATTTTTGTATGTAGTGTCAAAGATTAACAAGGCAGATTCCTCATCTAAATTATGATCATCTAAAATACTTGATTGTTCCCACTCTCTTTTTTCAAAGAAATTAAAAATATCTTCCTAAAGGAGCTTACCTTCATCTTAATTTTTGTATGTAGTGTCAGAGATTAACAAAGTGTTTCAATTGTAATCCTTTGGCCCTAGTATTTCAGTCAGAATAACTTTGGCCTTAATCTCCTAAATAGACCTTCTGGATATAGTTGACTTTGCCTTTTTACCCATTTTATAACCTATAATGGAAACAATCAGAACATATAAGAATTCATGATATATAATGAAAATTTAAAAGTAATTTGAGTTTTAAATAAGCTAATAATAACTAGGAAAAGCACATATTTTTGAATTTCTTTACTATTTCTTCGTTAAAACTTGAAAACTTAACTCATGGTTGTAAATAAGATTTAAGGCAAAAAGTCAAATTTTCAATGCAAATTAATTTTTTTTTAAAGGTAAATCTCTAAAAATCTTGTAAAACTAAAGGCAAGAGCTAACCAGCCTGCCATAGGGCATTAAATGACTGGTTAGCTGCATGCCCTTTAACTTTATAACACACCTGCGTGCATAACGAGATAAATGAAAAATAATAGGGTGTGTTATAAAGTTAAAGGGCATGCAGCTAACCAGTCATTTAATGCCCTATGGCAGGCTGGTTATCTCTTGCCAAAACTAAACCCTTAAATGCATGGTATATTTCACTAATCTTCATAAATGTGAAAAGAAAGGTAACTATTTCCCACGTTCCGAGATGCATTCAGGAGCTTAGGAGGCAAGGTTTATTAATTTTTATTTTTTTTTAATCTAAGGGATCCCCAACTATTGACAATACGATTTATGTATTAAACCATTGAAAAATCAAATAAAGCGAAAATATAGAAAACAACAAAAATTGGAAAGCGAAAAAAAGTAGGGGAGGTCGGGATGGTCGGTAAGTTAGGAAGTCGAGTGGTCAACTTCTTTAAAAAAACCATTTTGAAGTAGAATTCTCCTACCCCGACCACAAGATAATCGGGAAGGTCAGAGGTTAAGAAGGTCGGAGGTCGTAGGTTGGGAAGTTGAGACAAAAATTTTGAAACAAAATGTTTGAACTTCCGACCTCTAACTTATGTATACATATTTTTTACTTTCTTAATATTCGAAAAGGACTTAAAAAAAAATGAATGGTACCCATATTATTTTATTTCTTTCTTCAAAACAAAACATTAAAATGGCAGGTTGTTGTATTCCTAACAACACATTGTTAAAGAACCAACCCAAAAGTACTGCAAATAGTCACTTCAAAAGATTATTTGGGTAGATACAAGCATGCAACTTGCCATATTCAGATAGAGGGACTCCCAGAATTTCATGTGACTTTATCAATCCTTTCCTTAGATTTGTACAAGGTATAGACAAGTCATATGATGAGAATGAATCCTTCATAACTTGTTATTAATTTATGATCTAAATAAGGGCAAAGAACCATCATATCCATGAACATATTAGATAAATGAAATCACATGTTATATCATGTCAAGTAAATAACTTTGAACATCTATGCACCAATCTACTTCCTCCTCTCAAGAGGTATGCTATAGCCTCCAATAATTCAATGGTCCATGACACTTGCAACATGTTAGATTATAGAAATGACAAAACAAAACAAGTCGAGTGGAATGTTAAATAATCATGCACATGCATTTAAGTAGTTCTTTAAATCATAAGCAGATCAACAACTACATAATTTCATAAGTTAAATCATAGCCATGATGGAATTTGAAGTAAATCATTCAATATAATCATGCAGCGATCTCATAAAACCTCCTAAGACAAATTTATTCCATACACTTAACATATAGATTGCACTCTTAATGAGGTAGCCCACCATTATGGTTATGGCAATGAGATGCCACAACTTCTAACATATATAGATAACAGAGACCCATGGAATCACATATAAATGTTGAGTGACATCAAATAACCAATTAGGATCATATCAAATAAGTATGGTTGGTGTCTTCAATTAGCAATCTTTTCAATGATAATTAATTATTCTAATCCTCAACAATTATTGAAGATAGAACCTTAAATGCAATGACAATAGCAGCCAATCAAAACATCCACAAGAGACCTTGATTTGGTCAAAGACTAGGGGAAAACCCCACAAGGGGGAAAACCCTTTGAAATTCTTCTCCTATTAGATTGTCTTCAAATGTTTAGCAGAGAGTATAATGAGCCCAAGTCCACAAATAAGAATTAAAGTAAAAGATAGACTTATCCAACAATACAACCAATCAAACTACAAAATATGAGCCACTAATCAAATCTGGTCAAAGTCAATGTTGGTTAAAGTCAATAGCAATAACAAGTGGTTAACGGTCAACAGTCAACAATCCTCCAAATGAACTTAGCCACTAGTCAAAAGTTCAACCTGATCAGCTGGTCAAATTGCCTCAAAAATAGTCCAACACTTCTCCTTAAATCTCGATCAAAGTCAAAGTCAAGGGCAGCCAAAACCCTAGTTTCAAGTGTGAATTCAACCATAGTCAATGTGCTCATAAATTCTTGATTTTTGCGCCAAGAAATTTGGCCCTCCAAAATAATCCAAAAACCCAAGTCAAAATGAGTCAAAAAATGCTCAAACTTCAAAATTCAATCCAAGTCAAAGTGTTGGTCCAAGCATATTTCGACCCCTTGAAATTTCTCCATCCTCTTACTCGCACATGTGAAGAGATGTTCCTTTAATTTTAGAAGTATTGAACCCAAGAAGAGAGAGATAAGTTTTTGTTGAATGATGTCCAAATGAGGTTGAGGTGTCCTTAATTTATAGGTGTTGGAGGAGGGCTAATTAGCCTCTAGGCCGACTTGATCAAATGTGTCATTGTGGGCTTCACTTTAAAACTACACTTTCCCTTATGTGAATCCGATGCTTCAAAGGTAAAATTTGGTCCTCTCAAAAATAGGAATCTAGTCCAATGATTGAAATTTTTCACCAAGTTTCCAAGTTAACACTCCCTCTCAACTAGGGATAAATTCCAATTGCATCATGTACTCATCGCAAGTATAGAGTCATCAAATGATGTCCCATCTCTACTCAACTCTATCTGTTGAAACATTCTCAATTATAAAGAAGAAGAATCATAGGGAACTACAACTACCACCCTATAATAATTGACAATGAGGAAGGTCCTATGGGACACTCTCACATTATGTTGTCTCATAAGGGAGCAGTTGGTTTCCACCCTCTATCAAGCCATAGACGAGATACATCTTACCAAGCAAGGATCACAATCATCCCATTATACAATCAATAGGAAATATACCACATGCTATATAAGAGGTAAGGATCACATTCATCCTATTGCTTACTAATATTCCCAATAATGGCCCTCAAGAGTCATGTGGTAGAACATATGCATCATAATTTGAGCTTGGGTTTGATACCCTAGTTACCAAAGGTAAGGATCACACCACCCCAAGCCTCCTCAACTCATTGGCCATATGGGGAGGGATAATCCCAACAAGCCTGACTTGTGGATATGATTCCAATTGTGGTATACTCTACTAGGCAAAGATAGGGGGAGATACTTGACTTGTCAAAATGGACAAGGATCTTGCACACCATATGGGTGACAATATGGGAAATACCCAACCTACTGCAAGAGTGGGGATCACACACACCTATTGTCCAGAGTTCCCTCAACCCCGAGAGATCTTCGACTCAGTTCCTCACCCTTGGATCTTAGATAGGTGGGGAGAGCTAGCTAAATGGTCTTGATCAACTAAGCCCCTTGCGAGGAGGGGTCATGTTCATTAGTCAAAGTTGTTCTTTGAATACCAAGAACCTTTGTTTTGTCAAATCCTTGGTGAGAATATTTGTTATCTGCTCAATTGTCGATATGTGATGGAGCCTAATGAATCTTCTCTACACCATGTATTGAATGTAATGATATTTTATCTCTATGTGCTTGTACTTGTCATGAAATATGGGGTTCTCTGCCAATCGGATTCCACTCTTGTTGTCACAATATATCACTATAGTTTCAAGGACCTTCTCAAATAGCTCTCCAAATATCTTCCTTAGCCAAACTTCTTTGTAGCTAGCCATGCTAGCAACAATATACTCTGCCTTGGTAGTACTCAATGCTACAGACTTCTATTTCTAGCTCGTCTAAGATATCATGGTAAATCCAAGACTAAAATAAGAATCTGAAGCACTCTTCCTATAAATCACATTTTTTCCCCAGTCAACATCAGTATATCCATGAGGTCAAAAATTTTGACATAATATATTAGACCAAGGGTGATTGTCCCATGAAAATATCTCAGAATATGTTTGGCAACAATCTAACGTGCATGGGGAGCCTCGGTCATGAATTGAATCAATTTGTTCACTACATAGCATATGTTCATATGAGTGTTCACTAAGAACATCACAACCCCAATCAACAGTCTATACTCGGATGGATTCGATAAATCGAGTCCTGCAGCTTCTCCACATAGCTTCTTGAAATCCATTTCCATTGGTGTGAGCAAGGACTTGCGTTCTATCACTCCAAATCTCTCCAACAACATCATGACATATTTTTGTTGTGAACGTAAAATATCACCAGGCTTTTCCACACTTCAAGTCCTAGGAAGTAGTGCATGATTCCAAGGTCCTTCATCTCCAATTCAGAGGCCATCTCCCTCTTACACTTGATCATCAGGGGCTAACTATCCATGAAGAATAAATCATCAACATATAAAACCAAATGAGGGGCATACCTTGGACCGCCTTGAAGTAGACATTTGGATCAGTGTTGCTTCTTGTGAATCCAACCATCACTAGGTAACTATGTATGTAGGTGTACTTGCTTCAATCCATACAGTTCCATTTTCAACCTGCAAACATGTGTCTTTTGGTCCTGTACTTTGAAACCTTGTTGTTTCTCAACATAATTTCTTGTAACATGCCATGTAGGAATGTCGTCTTCACATCCATTTAATGAATTTTCAATCCTTGACATGGAGAAAGGGAAACTATCGAATGAATGGTTGTATATCAGGCCACAGGAGAAAATATCATCATAAAATTCTCCCTCTTTCTGGGATAATCCTCTTACCACTAACCTTGCCTTATATCTTTCAATGCTTCCATAGACTTCATGTTTAATCTTGAATAGCCATTTTGAAGTCACCACATATTTTCCCTTTGGTCTAAGCACAACATCCCATATGTAATTCTTCATAATTGATTTGTATTCTTTGGTCATAACATCCTTTCAGACTTGTTCTTTCACAACTTCTACAAATATGGTAGGCTCTACTTGAATCATATTTCTCATTTCTACAACATATCCCTAATACCTACATGACTTCCTACTTTCTCTAAATGATTTGTGGGTAGTTGCATGTCTCTCAGTATCTTGTAATGTGTCACAAAGCCAAAGTGGCCTCTTCCTGACAAGGGGATCATATGGATGAGGATCTAAGGGGTTCATGGTCTCCATGGGATCTTCAACAATGTCTCTCTCAGATTCAGGCAGAAGGTCCTTCTGAAACATCCACATCATCACTTCTCTTCTCAAGAGGAATAGGCGTAGGAAGGTTGAGCCTTTATTTTTAAAGGGAAGCATCTCTTCTTCTTCTTTCTCCTCTTCCATTATGATTATTCCTTCAACCATCTCCTCTTTTTATATTATTAAACATTTTATGGTTTCTTCTAGTATTATATCATAGAGCATTTTTCTTCTCAGGGCAATCTGAAGCATAGTGACCTTTCTTGTGACAATTATAGAAATAAATGTGTGATGATTGCTAGTCTCTTCTATTCCTTTTATTCAAATTTTGAGGAGGAGGTTTCCTTGAACTTGATGAACATCCTTTTCCTTTATTTTTATTTTTATGAGTGATGAAAGCAACAAGCTCTCCTTCTTCATTCTTTTGTATCATGCCTCTTGATATCATCATTGATTCTTCTTGAGTGATTTTTCCACTGAGATCATCAAATGATGGGAAACTATTTTTATTGCTTACAGTGGTAATGAAGGTTTTCCAAATAGGAGGGAGACCTCTAAGGGTTACCACCACCAACTCCCTGTCGGGAATAGTTTCCCTAACTCTCTGCAATTGATATCTAAGATGATATATCCTAATAATGTATATTGCATAGACTCTCCTCTATTCATCTTCAGATTTTTAAGTCGATATTTCAAGGAGATGATTTCATTCAAATTGTTGACTTCGTACATGTCATCTAGATTATCATACATGTCCTTAGACATTTTCTATTTCCAACATAATCAAGTAACTGATCTTGTAAACCATCAGTTGTGATTTTATTTTCTTTTAATTCACATTTATTATACTTGTTCTTGGCATCAACAGGAGCACTTTCTGGAGACTCAGAACTTTTCCTTGTATGTAATCCAAAACATCATTTTCCTTTGATATGATTTCCAACCTGATCTTCCAAGAAACAAATTTAGATGAGTCACCCAACTTCTCATTCTCCTTGAAGTAAGAGGTAGACATATTTACTTGATTATATAGGCTCCTTCAACTTTTCCAAATATGATTGTTCTATCTCTTGTCTCCTTTGGGATTTTCCTTCACCTTAGATTTGATTCCATGTTAATTTGTCCACTACTCTATGTTATATCAATTACTTTAGCCCAAGATAATTCTTCAATTAGAAATATTTTCAACAATAATATTAATTGAAGATAGAACAGTAAATGCAAAGGCAATAGGAGATAATTAAAACATCAACAAGAGGCATTGATTTGGTCAAAGACCATGGAAAAACCCCACAAGGGGGAAAACCCTTCAAAATTATACTTCTATTATAATTTCGTCAAATGTTCAGAAGAGAGTGCAATGAACCCAATTCCATAAATAAGAATGAAAGTCAAATATTGACTTATCCAATAATACAACCAATCAAACTTCAAAATATGAGCCAATAGTCAAATCTGGTCGAATTCAATGTTGGTTAAAGTCAATGGAAGAAATAGTAGTAGTAAGTGGTCAATGGTTAATAGTCAACAATCCTTCAAATGGACTCAATCAGAAGTCAAAAAGTGCAGCTTGATCAGCTAGTCAAAGTGCCTCAAAAATAGTCCCAAACGTCTCCTTAAATCTTGGTCAAAGTCAAATTCAAGGGCAGTCAAAACCCTAGTTGCAAGTGATCTAGGTGGATATTGGTGGCCACCTGCCAAGTCCACTTGGACCCCCACCATTATTTCTCTCAAAATTTTTAGTTTCCTTAATTGTAGCACAACTTACTATTTTTAGCAGTTTTTCAGGTTCTGAACTTCTCGGGCCGTTGTGAGGCCCTAAACAACATTTTTTGGGAAAACTGGGAGCAACATGGGTCCATGGACTGATGTTGCTCTTCCCAAAGTTGTAGTTCTTGGATAGATCCTTCCATCGCCCTAGCTGGTTTATTTCCATTTCTGTTTGTAAGCATATTTCAGTATTTTACGTTAATGAAATGAAGTATTATTTCTGCTACATATCTGTGTTTATGGTAGACATATTTACTTGATTATATAGGCTCCTTCAACTTTTCCAAATATGATTGTTCTATCTCTTGTCTCCTTTGGGATTTTCCTTCACCTTAGATTTGATTCCATGTTAATTTGTCCACTACTCTAAGTTATATCAGTTACTTTAGCCCAAGATAATTCTTCAATTAGAAACATTTTCAACAACAATATTAATTGAAGATAGAACAATAAATGCAAAGGCAATAGGAGATAATCAAAACATCAACAAGAGGCATTGATTTGGTCAAAGACCATGGAAAAACCCCACAAGGGGTAAAACCCTTCGAAATTATACTTCTATTATATTTTCGTCAAATGTTCATAAGAAAGTGCAATGAGCCCAATTCCATAAATAAGAATGAAAGTCAAATATTGACTTATGAAATAATACAACCAATCAAACTTCAAAATATGAGCCAATAGTCAAATCTGGTCGAAGTCAATGCTGGTTAAATTCAATGGAAGAAATAGTAGTAGCAAGTGGTCAATGGTCAATAGTCAACAATCATTCAAATGGACTCAGTCAGAATTCAAAAAGTGCAGCTTGATCAGCTAGTCAAAGTGCCTCAAAAATAGTCCCAAACGTCTCCTTAAATCTTGGTCAAAGTCAAATTCAAGGGCAGTCAAAACCCTAGTTGCAGGTGAGCCAGGTGGATACTGGTGGCCACTTGCCAAGTCCACTTGGACCCCCACCATTATTTCTCTCAGATTTTTTAGTTTCCTTAATTGTAGCACAACTTACTAATTTTAGCAGTTTTTTGGGTCTTGAACTTCTTGAGCCGTTTTGAGGCCCTAGACGACATTTTTTGGGAAAACTGGGAGCAACATGGGTCCACAGGCCGATATTGCTCTTTCCAAAGTTGTAGTTCTTGGATAGATCCTTCCATCACCCTAGGTAGTTTATTTCCATTTCTGTTTGCAAGCATATTTCAGTATTTTACGTTAATGAAATGAAGTATTACTTCCGCTACATCTCTGTGTTTATGGTTATCTCTATAATTTGTTGCATTCCTATTTAAATCCGGATCAGTCATATCAGAGCAGTCTACTTTTTTTTCTCTATTTTTCTTTGCATATCCCCAACGAGGTCGGGCTATAAGGAGTTAGGGCTTGAACTGGTCGATCATTTGCAAGACCATCCTCGCAAATCCCGACAGCCTCCCATGGCAGATCAAAAGAAAGACAAGGCGGTGGGAGATCCTATCAAAATCTTGCTTGAAGAAGCCCTCGAGTGACAAAGGAACACGATGATGGACAACTTTGCCCAGATCCTTCAGCAGCTACCTAGAGGCGACGCAATAGCTTCCAGCAGCTCCTCTGGAAATGCCACGCCCTTTAAGGTACAAGTTAATTTGGAAATGCCCACCTGAGGGTCAAATAGACATAGATGCCATAGATAAATGGTTAAATCTACTAGAGGGTTATTTTTCTGTTCATGATTTTTCCAGTCGGGAAAAGATTATTTTCACTCTTCTCAAAGCAACCCCCCACGTCAAGGACTGGTGGAAAACATACTGCAAGCTGAAGGATGAAATTACAGGCTCACTATTTTTAGCTGCACCAACTTGGGATTCATTTTGGGATGCCATCAAGGATCAATACATAAATTGGACCACGCTGCGGCAGGGAAGGGACCAAGACGTGCTAGAGTTTACCAATATTTTCGATACGCTTCACACAAAGTTGGGTATCAAAGATTCGGAGCATCATTTGGTACGCAAATATCGTGGCTACCTGAACAAGTACAGCCAGGAAGAAATAGAATTCCTGAACATCCCCTCACTTGGCACGGCATACAAATATGCCATCAAGGTCGAGCAAAAGTTTAAACAGAAGAAGTGAGACTTTGGATCTGCAAATTCGAAGCAAGGGAAAAGTTCCCCAAATCGCGCAACAAAGGACAAAGCCAAGGCGAGATGGCCCAAGATAACCCGCCAAAGCTGCAAGCAAAGAACAGCGCAGTGAAGCTGAAAAAGGACATGGGAAAGTGGTGTGAATTCCATAATAGCTCCACTCACAACACAAGTGAGTGTCGGGCCAAGTAGTCACTGGTGGCTGAGCTAAAGGTTTCGGAATCAGATGCCCGTTCCGACTTTGAGTCAAAACCTAATAAGGGGAATGACAAAGGGAAGCAGATTATCGATGCGGAGCCCAATGCCACCATTGCCACCATGAACATAAAGAAGGAGGATCCCAAAGATCTAGAGGAGGAGGAGCATCTCTTCCACTCCCAGATGTGGGTAAAGGGCTCCCCGCTATAGTTCATTGTCGACAGCGGGAGCCAAAAGAACCTTATTTCGGTACAGGTCGTGAAGTGGTTAGGCTTACCAACCATAGCACATCCACAACTGTAAACCATCGGGTGGCTTCACCAAGGACGGGATCTTCACGTGAGCCAATGGTGTCGCCTTCCATGCAACATCAAGCCCTTCACGGATGAGGTATCCTGTGACATTTCTCCCCTTGAAGTTTGTGATGTATTATTAGGACAACCATACTTGTGGAAGCGACATGTTTTGTATGAATCAAGGCCTCGTGCTATTATTGTTACATTGGAAAATAAGTTGTACAAGATACTGGAGGTAGCACCGCCTACTGCCATCTCTTTGGTTACTGTAAAACAATTCAGTAAGCTCATTTCCAAAACCGAGAAATTTGTTTTCCTGATGATACGCCCTCAAGGAAAGAAGAAGACAGTGGCCATAACCTCCAGATAGGGCCCCTCCACACGACAACTACAGATGGAAAAGGTCTTGGAGGAGTACGAGGACATCTTCACCTCCCCCGTAGGGGTTCCTCTGCAATGTCAGGTCAAGCACTCCATCGATCTTGTTAGTGTCGGTATCTTCATCCCTCCGTTGGTGATCAAATTATCTTGTTGCATTGCATGTTAGGTGTCACACTCGGTTAGCTACATTCCATTAGGGTCATGGATCATCTGACGGTAGTGTCTTATTATATATTTTCCCTCATGTTCTTTACCTTCTGGTCCATTTTCATTCACCTAGATCATCTGCAGTCAATTTTTGTCTTTAAATTTGCAAAAGTCATTTTTAGGGTTTTAGGTCTCATTACGCCTAGGGTTTCATCAATAATGTCTTCAAAATTCTCAGTAACGGTCACCAGGCACATGACGAGATCAAATTAAGTTCCAGCAACAATAGTTTCCATAATCGCATGCTCAGTGATTGATTTTTCCTCAAAACCCTGTTTTGAGGAAAAACAAAGTTTTTATGTTTTTATGTACAAATTTGATGTATTTTCATTTTTTCCATATGTAATAACTTCAGAGTCGACCCTGGTCACCTTGCCAAGCTTCAGCAACTCCATCTCCTGCAATGTAAACAAAAAGTCAAAGCATTTAGTTCATCAAAGGCAAAAATAAAGTAAATTGCCCAAAAACAGAGTTTTAAAAGCAAGTCAAAGGCAAACATTACAAAGTGGGCTTTATTAAGTGGAAAATTAAAATCCTATGTATATAAACCATTTTCCATGTTTAAAGAATTCATTTGTATCCAAAGGAGAAAGAGTGAGCAATTTAAAGGTCAAAAATCGCAAAGGAGGCAAAAATCGCAGCAACTTGGGCATTTTCAGTGGCGTGGCGCATTGGGTTTGGAGCGCGGCACATTGGGCCGCACTTTGCAATGTAAAACTTACACGGGCACGACGCATTGAGAGGGTGTGGCACACTGGGTTTTTGGCGAGGCGCACAGGGTTACAAGCCTGATTTCACCCACAATCTCATCCAAAACTTCAAATTTGCTCAATCCTCACTTGTCCAAGTAAGTTAACATTCCTCCATGACCAATGAGTGAGTTTATCTTGGTGCTTATGGTGATTTAATGGGAAAAACTTGAAACCCTACCTCCTTGCATTTTTTGTCAAAAAAAAGTGCATAGGGTTTACAAATTGTATTTTTGCTGCTAATTCCACTCCTAGCCATTTCTCACTCCCTCACTCACTCATTTCCTCATTCATTTTCTCCCTCTCTTTACATTCTCATCTACCCACTCCTTAAACCCCATATCCCTAAAATCACTAATCCTAAATCCCTAGTCCTACTATCCCAAACCCTAGTTAAAGATTTGCAAACCCTAATTGAAGTCCCAAAGCCTAAATACTATTCCATAGACCATGCTATTCCCCAAAAAGCTGACAACAATATTCCCAAAACCCCTCATACACATTCCCTCCACAGTCCCTCATACATTCTTATCCTTGGTAGCAGAAACCTAATGACACCATAAAATCTCTTCATACTCATCTAAGAAAACTCAAACATTGGCAAACATGGAGTCAAATTCTTCCTATGACAGAGGTGAGGAGACAGTCAATGATTCTTTTAGAGAAATGCATGCACCAAGGAGACCTCACAAGGGTGATAAACATATATGAGAGGAGCCTACTTCACTTGCCGAGCTGCTGGCCTATCCTCTTGCTGTCACATGCTTTCAACACCAATCTTGTTATCAATTCTATGAGATGGTAGAGAGAATCAAGTATCACCATGAGCTGGCCCGATTGTTTGTGCTCCATCTTCATAATGGCCAACTCACTTTGGCGAGTGTGACATTCACCTTGACACCAGAGGCTATTTCTCAAGCAACTGGCATTCCAAATGTCGGTGAGAAATGAAATAAAAGGCCACTGATTGACAGAGAGAATTATGAGCCTTACATCAAGGTTGGTTATCAGAGACATGCCAGTAGAGCTTTTCCCTTCAGATATCTGAAGGACACATATGCTTCCTTGATGAAACTCATAATTAAATATTTCAGCTGTGAGGACCGATTTTCTCGCCTGTATGCCTATCACAACAGATTTTTGATGCACTTCACTAGGGTGAGAATAATGAATCTCCCCTATTTTATTTGCCAAAACATTGAGAAGATGACCACCTTAGTGCACAGGAAGCCTCCTCAGCAGCAGTATAATAGCATATATCATTTTGCACTAATCAAAATTGTGGTCTTACATCAACTTGGTTTACAGAACATCTCATGGGAGGATTTCATTTCACATGAGGTATTTATAGGTCCTCAAGTACCCCCAGCGGTTTTTCATGAGACAGGAAGGCCTTCACATCAGCAGGATATTCATGAGACACAAACCACTAGTGTGCTAATGTTTGTCACCTACCAAAAGGGCAGTGGAAGGTTGTTTGCAGCAGCAAAACGAGTACTATCTCCACGCGGGGTGGAAGGGGTCTCATTTCCTCCATCAGCAGAGTAGGTGCAGGACAAGGGCAAGCGACCATTACATGATGAGGGGCCTTTAGGAGAACAAGAGACAGACTTCATTCTTATTCAGGATGATGACACCGATTTGGGCTCACAAAGATCAAAGCTTACAGAGATCATTCAAGAGCAACAAGAGGACATTCATGATTTGTCTCTCAACCTAGAAAGAGCCAAGTGGATAATCAAAAATATGGAGCAAAGAAACAAAGATCTAGAGGATCAAAAAACCATTATGGAGCTACAAAACATACGAGAAAATCGACAAGCTGCCAAGAGGAGGAAAGTCAAGCTGAAACCACTTGAACAAGAAATTGACGTTGATCATGAATCTTGGCTTGAGAGGGAAAATATCCACTTGGAAAAGATGCTATAGAAGGCCAATAGAGAGAAAAATATGTTGAGGCACATGGCCAACCACTACCTAGCGAGAAACAAGGTGTGCAAAGCAAGAATCAGGATTTTGAAGGCCATGTTGAAGAAAGCATCGAGGAAGCGAAAAGAGCAAGATAGACTCTAGATCTTGGCTGAGGCTTCCTTGGCCCAACATAGTACTTAATGATGGACACTCATCCTAAATTTCAAAAAATTTGGGATACTTTTTGCAATTTTGAAAATTTTGGCCTAAAAAACAGGTTTTTCTACCTGATGCGCCGCGCCACCTGGCGCGCGCTTTTTCTAGCGACCTCCTTTTGAGGAAAACTCAGCATTTTTGAATTTTTCATGGAATGCCCACAAATGGCCAAGAAATTTTGACAGGTTTTGAGCTTCCAAAAAGGTCAAAAACACCTCAAAAATGACCTTTCTGCCCCTTTTTGGATACACAGGAAGCAGTGTTGGGAGAACTCAGTTTTGGAGGGGCAAATGGAGGCCAAATTCAGAAATGCCACTTGTTGTGGAAGGCAGACAGGAAGACCTTTCCAACAAGCCCACTTGGAACAAATTTGGTGCATGGGAAAACCTCCAAAATTAGCTTCAAAAATGCACTACGCATAAGGAAATCAATGCGGCGCATAGTGGGAAATTTGCTCATTTTGTTCAAAAAACTCTATTTTTCGCCTAGTTTCCTCACAGTTTGACTTTTCTCTTTCTAATAGTCAAACTCATGATGTAATTTAATGTGACGTGATGGATTTTGATGTAATTATTCCAAATTTTCACTCGTAGAGGTAGATTCATCCATGAAAAGGTAGTTTTTAGAGGCAAGCTATTCCACTGCCTACTTTTTAGTTCTCAGTTTATACTTTGTTGGAACAGCTCCTAAACTTATGAGCTCAACCCCTAAAGGCTAGGATGAGTTGTTTTATTGCCTATATCTACTTTTTTCAGTCATTAGCAAAGGTTGGACTTTTGGGAAAGCTTGGAGCTTCATTATATACTCATTTCAGTAGTTTAGCAAAGGAATAGACCAGGGTTTGCAGCACTTTATGGGATTCTTGTGGCATATTGATTTGGTATTGTGTTTCCTTCTATAATTGTAGGTTTACATGTGTTTTCTGTATGCCATCATCTCTCTTTGCTTCATCTTAACTAAATCAAACAAGGATAAAGGTAGAATTCATTGATTTGCAGTGCTCTACCTAGGGTTTGTTTAGTTATTTATGTTTTCAACTATTTGAAAAGGATCCCTGAGACTTTCATGCCCTCTTCAACTCCTCACCAGTATAAAATCTCTCCATCTCACTCAATTTGAAGTACCAAACCATTTGCCTACCTGGCCCCATAGAGATCTCTGCAAAACTAAGCCTCATTCCCCGGACCCAAATCTGCCTTTCACATTTGAGCCAACAAAACATCATCAAATTCAATCAAAATCTTATGAACACATACCTAGCCTAAGATCAATATTCACATCAGTCATCTCAAGCCTCATTGATCATATTTTGCTGAGATTGACAAGGAGAGAGCCCTCCCCGACCTGGTAGGGCTAGCTACCGAGTCAAGCATGGTTTGATGTTACCCTAGACTTGCCTTTCTCAACCTGAGGTAGATTTAGGCCCTAACATAGTGGTGACTCTGCTGGGGAAGAAATTGTTTTTTTGTTAGTGTTCTTCGTTTTATAAACTGCAGATGGAGCCTGAAGTTATTCTAGGTAGCTTTCAAACTGCACATTTCTTTGCGAGTGCATAAGTAGATAAAAGTTGCTTCAGTCAATCTCCAGTCTAGTCTTATAAAAGAAACATCTAACATGAAAATTGCCCCAGTACATCTGATAATTCTAAACTTTTGGATGATGAGTTTAGAATTTGATAGGTTGAACAAGTTGATAATGTCCATTTGATTTCTTGGAAATAATAACACACTAGCTTCCAGAAGATACACAGGAGCAAATCCTAATCCTAATCCACCCCCTGTGTATGAAAATCCAAATCTTATTCTGAGAATCCTTCAACGAGAAAGTTTTGTGATTCCTGCGTTTAGATCTCATTCATGCCCGATTGTTTTTGAGTATCTAGAATATCTTGAGTTTGACGAACATTTTGATCTATCGTTGTTTGAGACTAAATCTGAAAGTGTTGTTGGTTCTACTGTCCTAAATCCAGAGTTTGTTAAAGATCTTGAAACTGAAAAGGACAATAAATCAATTGATGATTATATCTTGAAACTTCAAACTTCCATTGTGGCTACAAACATTCCTGAGTTATTAGAGTATGCATCTGCAACTCTTGGGTCTTTCGCTACTGCATCTAATTCAGAAATTCCTACAGAAACTCCTTTCATTCCCACCATTCCCGTGCAGCCTTCCATCTCTGATCAGAAATCTGCAGTGTTGTCACCTCCATCCACTCCTTCTACTCCTCAAAAATCAAAAATTTCTTCACCTCCATCCACTCCTACTCCTCAAACATCAAAAATTTCTTCACCTCCACCCACACCTCATACATCAATTGCTCCAACTCCTCCTACATCCCCAAGACCAGTTGTAAATCCACCTAGAGCAATGGTTGCTCGATACCCACCTCTTGTGTTGCCTAAAAATTTGGATGCCGCACCTGCTGATTATCAAAGCAAAATTCCATTGTTTGATGGTACTCCTTAAAGTATGATAGCTCAGTAACATGTGGATAGGATGGCAGATTTCTTTGACCTTCATGAGATTGATGCTGAAAATGTGACAATGAGACTATTTGTACAAACTTTTAGAGGTGAAGTGAGGAAGTGGTTTAGATATTTTCCGGCTACAAGTATCACTACATTGGTTAATCTTCAGAGACAATTCTTGGATCGCTGGGAAGTAAAGAAAAACCCTCTTCAGATCCTTTCCGAATATGAGAACATCAAAAGGAATGTTGGTGAGACTGTTCAAGATTATTGTATTAGATTCAATTCTGTTTACAATGCAATTCCTGCTGATATAAAGCCACCTATGGGGTTGGCTTTGATTAAGTTTCCTGATGGTTTCGATCCTGGTATGGCCTATCAATTAAGAGAAAGAGATCTGTCCACTTTAGAAGACATGCAAAAAATTGCAGCTAGCGTTGAAGCAAATCTGCTTGCCAAGAGAGCCAAAACAAAGGCTGAAAAGAAGGTAAAAATAAAGGAAGAGGTTTCCACTTCAGATCAAGTGCTCCGTAAGATTGAGAAGATGTTTGACAGATTGGCAATTGATAAGCCTGAAGAACAAGTCAGAAATCCAAACTTTCATGGTCAGCAGCAACCATAATTCAAAATTAAGCAAAGACAACAATGAGCACAAGACCAAGCAGCACAGAAGCAAGTGAAGACATCCTTACAGCAGAATTTTGTACATGGTCTGGAATCAGATGAAGAGGAGAACGTAATTGGAGAGGAGAATCATTTCTTTACACTAAAGATGAGGAGTATTCCGAGAGCCCAGCTGTACAAAGGGATGAAAATTTCATCTTGGCAAATGAAACAGTTCTTGAAGAAGAGTTTGATCAATATCAGAGAGGGTACATGAATGTTTTGACAACCCAGCAGCGACAATATTCACTCAGGAGTAGAGATGTACCCATAAATCCAATTCAGAAAAGGAAGGAGGCGACACCACCAAAGAATGATTCACCCATTGTGCAGAAAAAGGGAAAAGAGACCGCTGATCCTACCACCAACAAAACACCCTCAACAAATGAAAGATCCAATCAGCCAAGTATATCAAATGAGAAAACTGAAAAGAAGGATGTTTCAGCTAAAGAGGTAGAGAAAACTTCAGTTTTTAACTTAGAAAATGAAATTGCTAAGTTAAAAGTATATATTCCTTTGACCGAGTTGATGAAGAACAATAGCTATAAAGGTCAGGTGTCTAAGATTTTGAATTTAGATCCATTATTTGATATGTTAAACGTGGAGGATGACCAACCTGAGTTGCTCTTTGGTCCATCATTGGAAGGCCAGTCTCAAGATAGTGATGTAGCTCCTTTTTACATCAGCCTTAGGGTGCATGACTATGTATTACACAACGCTATGTTTGATTTCGGAGCCTCTCATAATCTCATGCATAAGGCAATCATGGAGAAATTGGGTTTGCATATCACCAGAAAGTATCCTGACCTTTACTCCTTTGATTCTGGTAGAGTAAAATGCATTGGTCTTATTAAATATTTGGTGGTCAGTTTGGATCAGATTCCAGCGAAAAAAATTTTGATGGATGTGGTTGTGGCAGATATTCCTCCTAGATTTTGCATGCTTCTTTCCAGATCTTGGGGAGCAAAACTTAAAGGGACATTGCGGCTTGATTTCTCCTATGCTACTATTCCCGTGTTCGGTTAGATGAAGAATTTATACTGGGAGTAAAAGATGAAGTACATGATCACTAGCAAGGAGAAACTAGTAAATCATCCAATCAACTATGTACATATTGATTTAGAATCATTTGTTTTGTATTCTGATAGTTTTAATGATGTAAATAGCCAATTAGTTGAAGTAGAAGACATTCTAGAGATCACTAAAAATTTCAGAGAGGTCTTAAAGCAAGAAAGAAAAAGACTTGATAGTACTACTGAGCAATCAGCCTTCCGACAACAGCAAAATATTGATGGACAGCAAGGAAAAGTAAAAGAGCAGACAAAATTCCAGCGTTTGGAAGAGGACGAAGCCATTTTGTGGAGCATGGAATTTGATGGCACACTAGGAATGGAAGGTGTTGGAATTGACATTTGGATACATAGTCATGTTTTCTCCCCAAAAAAAGTGCCAAGTAATGTAAGGGTTTGTTCGCATAAATTGGCTTTTGATTGTTCAAATAATGAGGCTGAATATGAGGCTTTAATTGTTGGTTTAAAAATTCTTAGAAAGTTAAATTCTAAAAGAATTTCAATATATGGTGACTCTACGTTAGTTATCAAGCAAGTGAAAGGGGAATACCAAGCTAAGCATTCTTGAATGCGGGCCTACCGCAATGTGGTACTAGATATCTTGAGATTGTTTTCAGACTACACTTTGACATGTGTTCCTCGTGTTCAGAATGTCATTGCAGATTCACTTGCAACAACAACGAGTAATTTGAAAATTCCGATGAATTCAAAAAATAAGTTTGAAATTCATGTGAAACATCACCTGGCTATCCCTGATAATCAAAGGTATTGGCAAGTGTTTCAAGATGATAAAGAGATCGAAGAATTTCTGCAAAATGAAAGTAAATTCAAAGACACTTCTATCGATGGGGAGCACGATGATGGTGATGCAGATATAGAAGTCAATCAGATGGAATTTTTGCAGCTGAAGGACAATGTCATTCCTAAAGGTCTAATATCTTTAGAGGAGTTGTTTGATCAAGATGATGTAGCCCGAAAACCGAGCTTGCTGCCAACCGAAAAAGGAGTCGAGGATGTGAACATTAGATCAGCAGAAAATCCTAGAATGGTGAAGTTATCAAAGCCATTGCCTCCACAGGTAAAAGCAAAGTATATCAGTTTATTATCTTCATTTACTCATGTATTTGCATGGGACTATTCAGATTTGAAGGCATATGATACAAGCATAATTCAGCATATAATTCTGATCAAGCCAAATCAAAAGCCACTTCGACAGAAGCTAAGAAGAATAAATCCAAAGTTGTTGCCCTCAATAGAGAAGGAAGTGAATTGGTTGTACAAAGCTGGTATAATCATCCCCATAAGATTTTCAGATTAGATTTCTAATTTGATGCCCGTGCGCAAGAAAACAGGTGAGATTCGGTTATGTATTGATTTCAGAAATCTGAATAAAGCATCTTTGAAAGATAATTATCCATTGCCCAAGATGGATCACATACTTCAAAGAGTAGTTGGAGCATCTCACATGTTGTTACTTGATGGGTATTCGGGTTATAACCAAATTCTGGTCCATGAGGATGACAAAGGTAAAACAGCGTTCACCACTCCGTGGGGAACTTTTCATTATGCCAATATGCCTTTCAGATTGAAGAATGCTGGTGAAACCTTTCAGCGGGCAATGGATATTGCATTTGCTAATGAAAAAGATGTCTTTTTAGTTGTTTATCTTGATGATTTGACAGTTTTTTCTAATTCAGATGAAGAGCGCCTTTATCATTTGAAGATTGTATTTCAGCGGTGTAGAAAGTATGGTATATCTCTCAATCCAAAGAAGAGTCTGTTTGCCATGGATGAAGGCAAGCTTCTCAGTCATATTATATCAAAGGAGGGCATCTGCATTGATCCAGCTCGGGTGGAAGCCATTCAGAAGATTGATTTCCCACGAAGTAAAAAGGAGATCCAATCATTCAACGGTAAGATGAATTTCTTACATCGCTTTGTGCCCAATCTTGCAAAACATTTAAGGGAAATCACAAACATGCTCAAGAAAGATAGTGTAGTGAAGTGGACCAAGGAAGCAATTAAGTCTTTCAATTTGGTGAAATTGGCCCTTTCTTCAGCTCCGGTTTTTATCAGCCCAGATTATACTCAAGATTTCATTTTGTTTTCATTTGCCTCGGATCATACTATGGCAACGGTCTTAATGCAGAAAAGGGACCAGCTCGAGAAACCAATTGCATTTTTCAGCAGAACCATAAGGGATGCAGCTTTAAAGTATAATATTATTGAAAAACAAGCTCTTGCTTTGTTAAAGACATTGAAAGATTTTCGAGTCTATATTTTGCATTCTCACATCCTTTCTTATGTCCCTAATGATGTTGTTAAAGATGTCTTAGTGCAAACAGATCCAAAAGGGAGACGAGGCAAATGGATTGCTGCTTTGTTGGAATATGACATGGAGATCAAACCAACAAAGCTCATCAAAGGACAGGGGCTGGCCAAACTAATGGCTGAGTCAAATTTGCATGCCTTGGACATTAATCTCATTGCTACTATGTCTGAGGAAGATGAAGAAAGTTCGCCCGCTCAGGTATCAAAAATTTTTCTTCTTTCTCCTTGGTATTCAGACATTGTTTATGTGCTCCAAAATTTGTCACCACCACCTAGAATGGCTAAGAATAAAAGTAGGACCCTGAAATTAAAGGCTGCCAAGTTTTGTATCATGAATAATGCACTCTATTGGAAAGATCCTGGTGGTTTCTTGCTCAATTGTTTGGTTGAAAAGAGGAAAAATAGGTTATGGAAGACTTTCACAAGGGAGATTGTGGAGGTCATATATTTTGGAAGTCAATAGCCAATAAAATTTTGAGGGGGGGATATTATTGGCCAACTCTCTTTGCTGATGTGTACAAAACTATTACAAGCTACCACGAATGTTAGATTTTTCAAGGTAGGAGAAAATTGCAGCCTCTACCGCTCAAGTCGATTGAAGTAAGTGCTCCATTTATGCATTGGGGTTTGGACTTCATTGGTGAGATCCATCCTACTTCTTCAGCGCAGCACAAGTGGATCCTCACAGTGATGGACTATTTTACTAAATGGATTGAGGCGATTCCCACTAGGCATGCCACTGATTCGGTAATAATTTCATTTCTTGAAAACAATATTTTGTCTCGTTTTGTTTGTCCAGATAAGTTGATCACTAATAATGAAGCAACTTTTAAATCTAAAAGAATGATTGACTTTTGTAATAAATATCAAATTACCTTGGGGCACTCAACTACATATTACACACAAGGTAATGGATTGGCGGAATCCTCAAATAAATCCTTGGTCAATATTATCAAAAAGTTGCTGGAAACGAACAAGAAGAGTTGCCACAAAAAACTTGTTAATGCACTTTGGGCAGACAGAGTAAGTAAAAAGAAATCTATAGGCATGTCCCCTTTCAAGCTCGTGTATGGTGTTGACACGGCATTTCCGACCTCTCTTGCAGTCCCGGTGGTTAAACTCCTACAAGAAGCTGGCAACGAAGATGATCATTTGCAGTGGAGAATCAATCAAATGATTCATTTGCAGCAAACTAGAGAGGAGGTTTTTCAGAACACTTTCAGGCTGCAAGAGAGAATCAAGAAGTTATATGATCGAAAGGCAAAGGCGGAAAAGTTTCAAATAGAAGACATAGTGCTGAAATGGGATGCATGAAACAAAGACAAAGGTAAGCATGGCAAGTTTGAGAATCTTTGGAAAGGACCTTTCAGAATTGATGCATATCGGAGCCAAAATGCTTTCCTTTTGAAAGAAATGAATGGAGAAGATTGTCCAGGTGGGTCGATCAATGGTCGGCTACTCAAACAGTACTATTTTCGAAATGTTTTCTGCTGTCATATGTATCATTGTACATACCAGTTTGTTTTATTTCATTGCAAGTGTGTATTGTCATCATTCATTCAGTTTGGGGCCCGAAGTGAAGGCTATAAAACTGAGGTTTGATTTTAGTTTTGGTTTGGATTGTTTGAGTCAGGTCTTTCAGTCTATTTCAGTCTTGAAATTGAGTCAGTTTTGAGTTAGATTTCAGTCTTGAAATTGAGTCAAGAGATTGGTTTTGGTTTATTGAAGTTATTGACTCCATAGCCCAATGGACGAAGGCACTACCTGCTTTCCCAAAGATCTGTAGTTCTTGGCACCTCCAAGGAGCTACCATCCCCATTGGAGCCAATGTTAGTGTCAGTATCTTCATCCCTTTGTCAGTGATCAAATTCTCTTGTTGCATTGCATGTTACGTGTCACACTCGGTCAGCTGCATTCCATTAGGGTCATGGATCATCTGACGATAGTGGATTATTATACATTTTCCCTCATGTTCTTTTCCTGCTAACCCATTTTCATTAATCTAGATCATCTGTAGTCAATTTTTGTCTTTAAATTTGCAAAAGTCATTTTTAGAGTTTTAGGTCTCATTAGGTCTAGGAGTTCGTCAATAAGGTCTTCAAAATGCTCAATAACAGTCGGCAGGCACATGAGGAGATCAAATTAAGTTCCAGCAACAATAGTTTCCATAATCGCATGCTCAGTGATTGATTTTTCCTCAAAACCCTATTTTGAGGAAAAACAGAGTTTTTATGTTTTTATGTACAGATTTGATGCAATTTCATTTTTTCCATACGCAATAACTTCAGAGGCGACCTTGGTCACCTTGCCAAGCTTCAGCAACTCCATCACCTGCAAGGCAAACAAAAAGTCAAAGCATTCAGTTCATCAAAGGCAAAAATAAAGCAAACAACCCAAAAACATAGTTTTAAAAGTAAGTCAAAGGCAAACATTACAAAGTGGGTTTTATTAAGTGGAAAATTAAAATCCTATGTATATAAACCATTTTCCACGTTTAAAGAATTCATTTGTATCCAAAGGATAAAGAGTGAGCAATTGAAAGGTCAAAAATTTCAAGGGAGGAAAAAATCTCAGCAACTTGGTCATTTTTAGTGGCGCAGCGCATTGGGTTTGGAGCACGGTGCATTGGGCCGTACTCTACAGTGTAAAACTTACACGGGCGCGACACATTGAGAGGGCACGGTGCATAGGGTTACAAGCCCGATTTCACCCAAAATCTCATCCAAAACTTCAAATTTTCTCAATCCTCACTTGTCCAAGTAAGTTAACATTCCTCCATGACCAATGAGTGAGTTTATCTTGGTGCTTATGGTGATTTAATGGGAAAAACTTGAAACCCTACCTCCTTGCATTTTTTGTCAAAAACAATTGCATAGGGTTTACAAATTGTATTTTTTTCTGCTAATTCCACTCCTAGTCATTTCTCACTCTCTCACTACTTCATTTCCTCAATCATTTTCTCCCTCTCTTTACAATCTCATCTACCCACTCCTTAAACCCCATATCCCTAAAATCACTAATTCTAAATCCCTAGTCCTACTATCCCAAACCCTAGTTAAATATGCCCAAACCCTAATTGTTGTCCCAAAGCCTAAATACTATTGCCTAAACCCTACTATTCTCCAAAAACCGAACAACAATATTCCCAAAATCCCTCATACACATTCCCTCCACATTCCCTCATACATTCTTATCCTTGGCAGCAGAAATCTAAAGACACCATAAAATCTCTTCATACTCATCTAAGAAAACTCAAACATTGGCAAACATGGAGTCAGATTCTTCCTATGACAGAGATGAGGAGACAGCCAGTGATTCTTCTAGAGAAATTCATGCACCAAGGAGACCTCACAAGGGTGGTAAACATATACGAGAGGAGCCTACTTCACTTGCCGAGCTGCTGGCCTGTCCTCTTGTTGTCACATGCTTTCAACATCAATATTGTTATCAATTTTGTGAGATGGTAGAGAGAATCAAGTACCACCATGAGCTGCCCAAATTGTTTGTGCTTCATCTTCATAATGGCCAAGTCACTTTGGCAAGTGTGACATTCACCTTGACACCGGAGACTATTTCTCAAGTAACTGGCATTACAAATGTCGGTGAGTAGTGGAATAAAAGGTAGCTGATTGATAGATAGCATTATGAGCCTTACATCAATTTTGGTTATCAGAGACATGTCAGTAGAGTTTTTCCCTTCAGATATCTGAAGGACACATATGCTTCCTTGATGAAACTCATAATTAAATATTTCAACTGTGAGGGCCGATTTTCTCGCATGTATGCTTATCACATCAGATTGTTGATGCACTTCACTAGGGTGAGAATGATGAATCTCCCCTATTTTATTTGTCGGAACATTGAGAAGATGACCACCTTAGTGCACAGGAAGCCTCCTCGGTAGCAATATAACAACATATATCATTTTGCACTAATCAAAATTGTGGTCTTGCATCAGCTTGGTTTATAGAACATCTCATGGGAGGATTTCATTTCACATGAGGTCTTTACAGGTCCTCAAGTACCCCCAGTAGTTTTTCATGAGATAGGAGGGCCTTCACATCAGCAGGAGATTCATGAGACACAAACCACTAGTGTGCCAGTGTTTGTCACCTACCAAAAGGGCAGTAGAAGGTTGTTTGCAGCAGCAAAACGAGTACTATCTCCACCCAGGGTGGAAGGGTTCTCATTTCCTCCATCAGCAGAGCAGGCGCAGGACAAGGGCAAGTGGTCATTACATGATGAGGGGCCTTCAAGAGGAAAAGAGATAGATTTCATTCTTATTCAGGATGATGAAACGGATTTGGGCTCACAAAGCTCAAAGCTTAAAGAGATCATTCGAGAGCAGCAAGAGGACATTCATGATTTGTCTCTCAGCCTAGAAAGATCCAAGTGGACAATCAAATATATGGAGCAAATAAACAAACAACTAGAGGATTAGCAAACCATTATGGAGCTACAAAACATATGAGAAAACCGGCAAGCTGCCAAGAGGAGGAAAGTCAAGCTGACACCACTTGAACAAGAAATTGATGCTGATTGTGAATCTTGGCTTGAGATGGAAAATATCCACTTGGAAAAGATGCTAGAGAAGGCCAATAGAGAGAAAAATATGTTGAGGCACATGGCCTACCACTACTTGGAGAGAAACAAGGTGTGCAAAGCAAGAATCGGGATTTTGAAGGCCAAGTTGAAGAAAGCATCGAGGAAGTGAAAAGAGCAAGATAGACTCGAAATCTTGGCTGAGGCTTCCTTGGCCCAAAATAACACTTAATGAAGGACACTTAGCCCAGATTTCAAAAAATTTGGGACACTTTTTGCAATTTTGAAAATTTTGGCCTAAAAAACAGGTTTTTCTGCCTGATGCGCCGTGCCGCCTGGTGTGTGATTTTTCTAGGGACCTCCTTTTGAGAAAAACTCAGAATTTTTGGATTTTGCATGGAAAAATATGAATTCCCTTAAATGGCCAAGAAATTTTGACAGGTTTTGAGCTTCCAAAAAGGTCAAAAACACCTCAAAAATGACCTTTCTGCCCCTTTTTGGATACATAGGAAGCAGTGTTGGGAGAACTCAGTTTTGGAGGGGCAAATGGAGGCCAAAATTATAAATTCCACTTGTTTTGGAAAGTAGACAGGAAGACCTTTCCAACAAGCCCACCTGGAACAAATTTGGTGCATGCGAAGACCTCCAAAATCCTCTTCCAAAAGGCACTATGCATAGGGAAATCAACGCGGCGCATAGGAGGAAATTTGCTCATTTTGGTCAAAAAACTCTGTTTTTCGCCTAGTTTCCTCACAGTTTGACTTTTCCCTTTCTAATAGTCAAACTCATGATGTAATTTAATGTGACTTGATGGATTTTGATGTAATTATGCCAAATTTTCACTCGTAGAGGTAGATTCATCCATGAAAAGGTAGTTTGCAACTGAATGAATCAGTTCCCTAGTTTTTAGAGGCAAGTTGTTCCACTGCCTACTTTTTAGTTCTCAGTTTATAATTTGTTGGAACAACTACTAAACTTATGAGCTCAACCCCTAAAGGCTAGGATGAGTTGTTTTATTGCCTATATCTACTTGTTTTTCAGTCATTAGCAAAGGTTGGACTTTTGGGAAAGCTTGGAGCTTCTTGTATACTCATTTCAGCAGTTTGGCAAAGGAATAGACCAGGTTTTGCAACACTTTATGGGATTCTTGTGGAATCTTGATTTGGTATTGTGTTTCCTTTAGTAACTGTAGGTTTACATGTGTTTTATGTATTCCATCATCTCTCTTTGCTTCATCTTAACTAAATCAAACAAGGATAAAGGTAGAATTCATTGATTTGCAGTGCTCTACCTAGGGTTTGTTTAGTTATTTATGTTTTCATCTATTTGAAGAGGATCCCTAAGACTTCCATGCCCTCTTCAACTCCTCACCAGTCTAAAATCTCTCCATCTCACTCAATTTGAAGTACCAAACCATTTGCCTACCTGGCCCCATAGAGATCTCTGCAAAACTAAGCCACATTCCCCGGACCCAAATCTACCTTTCACATTTGAGCCAACAAAACATCATCAAATTCAATCAAAATCTTCTGAACACATACCTAGCCTAAGATCAGTATTCACATCAGTAATCTCAAGCCTCATTGATCATATTTTGCTGAGATTTACAAGGAGAGAGCCCTCTCCCGACCTGGTAGGGCTAGCTACCAAGTCAAGCATGGTTTGATGTTACCCTAGACCTGCCTTTCTCAACCTGAGGTAGATTTAGGCCCTAACGGATCTGACACTAAGTGCGCCACTGCCAATGGACCAATCTATCGACACTCTGTTCTGGAGAATGGTGAAATCAAGAGGCAGATTCAGGAGCTGCTGCAAAAAGGTCACATTCGTTCGAGTTCATCACCCTGTGGGAGCCCGATCGTGTTGGTACAGAAGAAGGATGGGACTTGAGGACTTTGTATTGACTATCGAGCGCTAAACAAGATAACTCTCTATAATAGGTACCAATCCCATGGATTGATAACCTCGTGGACCAACTATAGGGGCAAAATATTTCAGCAAGATCGATCTGAAGTGAGGATATCACCAGGTACCAATCAAACCCTCTGATGTGTGGAAGACTGCCTTCAAATCCAAGGAGGGCCTTTTTGAATGGTTGGTTATGCCTTTCGGATTGACGAATGCTCCTACAACTTTCATGAGGCTAATGGATGACATCTTGCGGCCATTCACCAACTCATTTGTAGTGGTATACGATGACATCCTGATCTTCAGCCAGAGTTGGGAAGAGCACCTCCACCACATCCGAGAGGTTCTCCAAACACTGCGGCAACACAAGCTATGTGCCAATTTAGAGAAATTCACTTTTGGCATGACCCAGGTTCAGTATCTGGGATACATTATTGATGAACAGGTGGTGCATGTGGATCCAGCCAAGATCCAAGTCATTCAGGATTGGCCATCTCCAACCACTCTGATAGAGTTCCGCAGCTTTCTAGGTCTTGCCAACTTCTACCGCAAGTTCATGTTGGGGTTTCTCATATCACTTGGCCCTTGAGTCAGGTCTCCAAGGGAGGAGTGAAAGAATAATTATTTTTGTCTGAATCTTAACAAAAGGCATTCACAAAGTTGAAAAATCGCCTTTGCACGGCACTAGTGCTCGCATTACCAGATTTGCAACAACAATTTGAGGTCAAGACAGATGCCTCTGACTATGCTATTGGGGCAGTCCTTAATCAACGCAAGAATCCAATGGCATATCATAGTGAGACACTTTCAGACACCGTCTGGAAGTATCCCACTTATGACAAAGAGATGTATTCCATTGTGCAGGCCTGCCGAAAATGGAAGCATTACATTTTGGGGAAGGAAACGGTCATCCACATAGACCACTGACCCCTGCAGTTCATACAGACACAAGGGAAATTGCAGAATAATCACCATCAGAAGTGGTCTACATACCTATAACAGTTCCATTTGCACGCCACTAGTGCTCGCGTTACCAGATTTGCAACAACAATTTGAGGTCAAGACAAATGCCTCTGACTATGCTATTGGGGCAGTCCTTACTCAACGCAGGAATCCAGTGGCATATCATAGTGAGACACTTTCAGACACCGTCTGGAAGTATCCCACTTATGACAAAGAGATGTATTCCATTGTGCAGGTCTGCCGAAAATGGAAGCATTACATTTTGGGGAAGGAAACGGTCATCCACATAGACCACTGACCCCTGCAGTTCATACAGACACAAGGGAAATTGCAGAATGATCACCATCAGTCTCTGGTCGATGTTGGACACCAAACTCACTAAGTCCATAGCCTTCCATCCTCAAACTAATGGTGAGACAGAGGTTGTCAACATGATGATTGTACACATTCTGGTTGATTGTAAACATTATGTGCATGTACAACTCAAAGCATCCATGCACATGGGACGAGAGCCTCCCCTATGTTCAGCACAGCTACAACCGAGCTCTTCACAGCTCGACTAGCCACAGCCGTTTTCAGGTGGGCTTGGGATTCCAACCACTATGTCCCATTGATGTCGCCATGCCATTTGCAGCTACTAACACAGATTCGGCTCATGTCCATTTCGAAATAGATAAGGCAACCAACTTCATTGAGCACATCCAACATATTCGCCAGCAGGTCCATGACATTTTGGAGTAATCAAATGCCAAGTATAAGCAACAACATGATCAACATCAAGTGCCACACAAGTTTCACGTGGGCGACAAAGTCTGGTTGCATTTGCAAAAGGAACGCCTTACCGGAGCCTATCAGAAACTGATACCACTCCAATATGGTCCTTACACCATTACTAAGGTTGTGGGAGACAATGCATTTGAGCTCAACATTCCCCCATTCCTTGGCCTACACCCAGTGTTCAATGTGGACTGCCTTCGGCCATACTTTCCACCATTACTAGACACATCCGACATTGCAGAATAGCTCACACCCACAGAATTAAATCCAAATTGCATGGAACAAGCTAAAACTGATCATATCATGGACACACAGAACAAGAACACTTGCCAACAGAATATCCTACTGTATCGAGTTGTCAAAGCAGACCAACTCCTTCACCAGGGCAAGTGGCTCACTAGGGACCAATTTCAACAGAAGTTTCCTCATCTCATGGAGGAACTCAACGCAATGGGGACCACTACTTCCTAAGGGAGGAGGAATGATCTAGGTGGATACTGGTGACCACCTGCTAAGTCCACTTGGACCCCCACCATTGTTTCTCTCAGCTTTTTCAGTTTCCTTAATTGTAGCAAAACTTACTATTTTTAGCAGTTTTTTGGGTCCTGAACTTCCAGGGCTATTTTGAGGCCCTAAATGATGTTTTTTGGGAAAACTGGGAGCAACATTGGTCCATTTTCCCAAAGTTGTAGTTATCAAATAGATCTTCCTAATGAGAAATTGTGCACATCAAATGAAGATCATATGCCAAAGTTACAACCTCGGGAAGTTGATGTACCAATTTACCAAAACGGGGCCCACATTTTGGCGTTTCATCTTCTAGGGTTATATTTTTGGATGTTTAGGGTTTTCCATTGTTTCTCAACAATAAATAGGCCTTCAAGCCTCATTGTAACACAGTTCAAAGGCATGTAGCCACCACATCTCTTCTCAGAGATAAGATACCATCGCCCTAGCTGGTTTATTTCCATTTCTATCTGTAAGCATATTTCAGTATTTTACATTAATGAAATGAAGTATTATTTCCAATACATCTCTATGTTTATGGTTATCTCTGTATTTTTTGTGTTCCTGTTTAAATCCGGATCAGAAGGTCTGTAGTCAACCATAGTCAATTGTCCTAGAAATTTTTAATTTGTGTGCTAGGAAATCTGGCCCTCTAGAAAAGTCCAAAAACCCAAGTCAAAATGAGTCAAAACATGCCCAAAATCCAAAAGTCAAGCCAAGTCAAAATGCTAGTCCAAGTAGATTTTGGCCCCCTAAAATTTCTCCTTCCTCTTGCTCACACATGTGAAGAGATGCTCCTATAATTTCTAATGTATCAAACATAAGAAGAGAGAGAGAAGTGTGTGATGAATGAATTCCAAATGAGCTTGAATTATCCTTAATTTATAGGCATTGGAGGAGGGATAATTAGCCTCTAGGCCGACTTGATCAAATGTGCCATTGTGGGCTTCACTTTAAAAATAAACTTTCCCTTATCCGAATCTAGTGCTTCAAAGGTTAAATTTGGTCCTCTCAGAAAGAGGAATATAGTTCAATTATTTGAATTTGTCACTGAGCTTCCAAATTAACAGATTAATAGTCCTCTCATGCTAGTGCTACAATTAAAATCATCATTAAAATAAGGAGGGGTAAAACATGACGTTGTTACAAACCCCACCCCCTTAAAGTAACATTGTTCTCAATGTTATACAAAACATGGGAATTCAAAAAAATAAGAGCTCTATATTTTTGTCTCTTTATATTAGGAACATTTCTCATGTCCTAAATTGTCCTTTCCAACCATGTTGTTCATTATGGTCAAGGATCCTTCAGGGAACAAGTTCAACTCAATGCTTCCTAAGACACACCCAATACATCCCTAATCCCAATGAGTATGCACATGATTATTTGAAACCAATTCACTTTCCAATTTTGATATCCCCTTCTCTACTTCATCAATCCCTTAGGCATTCTAGTTCCTCTTCTATGCAGTCACACACCTTCCAAGTTCAGGTATCCCCTTTTGTACTTCCTTATTCCATTCAAAGATCCATCCCTTGGCATTGCTTCCTCACAAAAGAAGAGTCTTCATAGCTAAGACATCCTTTGCCTTGCTTTAAAAACACAAGACATGTATCATGGAGTTCCTCATTGTGATGAGCGCATGTCACAAGGTTCTAGTGTCACCACAATGGCCCAATTCTAGAAGTCTTCAGCTTGATTATGTTAGTGTATCGCATGTTGATATTGTTGGGATGATGTCATTTATCTTTCATTCAGACACATATACTCACGCTATAAATTTCATCAGTTTTCATACATAAAGAACACAAGAGTCTTACGAGATTCAATCATAAAAAAAGTTAACCTTTTCTATATCCCAGAGGAACCCAGCAACCCACCTAACATGTAACTACTATTGAACCTCTCAAGATCTACAACTTGTCCTCCTCTCCATAAACCAGGTCATAACCAGGGGGATTTGAACCTTGTATCTCTCAATTTTCATAGATTTCACATTACTTTGATCACCAATTGAGCTACCCCCTAGGAAAAATTTAAAACATATTTCATCATAACTTAAACAAAAATATATTTAGGCTAATAGTTAATACTTATCTGTATGGATTCCTCTTTGGTTCTAAACAGAGCGGTTTATTAGTTGAAACAAGCACTCATTGTTATATATATGCTCAATGTATAGTCATATCCATCTTTAAATACAACTCATTGGGTGGTTCTCAACCCAAGGTAGGCACTCAATAGTGATCACACTGCTCCACATAGTCATTTCGTATAGGTATACCCTTAATTCTTCCTTCACTGAGTATTTTAACCACTAGGGTAAGTACTCAATGGAGAATATATTGTTCCATGCAGACTTTTCATATAGGTCCAAACACCCCCCCCCCTCTCACTCACTTACCAACGAGTTGTGGCACTACTATCTTGGTAGTCTTCTATCGGTAGGAATTTTATTTACCATCACACCTCCAATATCATAACACCTCTATTATCATCACACTTCTAGTATCATCACACCTCCATTAAGGTAGGTGTATTCATTCAGCAAGTATATAAGTGGATAGCTAGCACTTGGGTGGTGTTAATAGCTGAATTGAATGCATTGAGTGGTTTCTAAACCCAAGCTAGTACTCAGTGGTGTACTAAGTTGTTTCTCAAATCAAGTTAGTACTTTGTGGCATACTAAGTGTTTTCTCAGTCAAATATATTACTCAGTGGCATATGTGCCTTATGATTTCACCAAGGAATCCAATTAGTTGTTAGTATAATCATTGATACCACATTCAATGTTTCCTTGTCATAAATATAATATAAACATGAGAACATAAATTTCATAAGGACATGAGGATAATAATAATTAACAAGAGTCGAAACTCACTCTATGGATCCCTTACATGAAAGGGGATATTATTGGATAAATTCATCATGTTATCTCAAACATGTCATTCACATAACCATTATATTTTTAAGAACATTAATCAATCATCTTTCCACTCAGATTATTCTTGACAAACACTTGTTAAATGAAATGGCATCATATACATGCATTTCATCATTAACATATTCATGAATATAGGACATACATATGCCAAACATTATTACGTTTAGGAACACTTCCTTTGTATGTTATTTTCATAGTTATCATATCACTGCCTTTTTTTTCTTATGTGAACCCAAATAAGTCCACCTAGTTGGTCTATCACCTTCTTTTTTCTTTCACTATCATTCTTATGATGTACATAGTTTAGTCAAGGTCTCACACTTCTAGTTGGATTCTATTTAGCTCTTCTACAAAGCTCCTTTTCTTTCCTTTCCCACACCTAGCAACCATCAATACAAAACCACAAAAGGAATAAAGAAAGAAACAAAAAAAGAAACCACAATAGTAGCACATGAAAACAACACAAAGTAGCATGGCCATGCTCAAATTCAACAAACAAAAGAAACAAGAAAATTTTCATCTAATGATAACAACAATGACATCCACAACATTTCCTTTCATATCATCTATTAGCTCCCATTAAACTCATTCCCATGAGGTCTCATCTATTTCTACATTTAAACAGGTTGTTGGTTTAGGTGCTTGGATTTTTCATGGGATTTTCTTCCTCTTCAGTATTATGAAACTTCTTTCTTCCCTTACCAGTATGACATTTTTTATATCTTTAGGCCTAGGAAACCCTCATTCCAAGCAGTTTTTTTGTCCTAAGGTTTACCCACATGGTGTAGTTATTAGAGTCTTATATCCAATACCCATCTAGCATGCTCCATTGTGCCACTCATGGAGTCTTATATTCAATGTCCAAATTATTACTTGCTCCCATGATATAGATATAATGCCATAGGACACATTCCTTCACGACAAACTTCTTTTTGAGCTCCTAGCTCCATCATACCACATGTGTCACAACATTTGGTTTCCCATGTGATATACTAAAAAATTTCAAACCAGAAGTTTTAATTACCCAATCCTTACTTCATCTAGAACTCTAATGTCATAATTATGAGAATTTTAATCATGATTTTGGGTTCCTTTTTCAGGTGGTGTTTATCTGTCATGATGACTTTAATCTCCCACCAGTCCAACACTTTTCCTGCAACCTAGTCTTTCAATAATCCAACACTTTTCAGTCTTCACACACACACATGTGCGCACATGCACACGCGTGTGCACGCAAACACACACACACACATGCGCGCACATGCACACATGCACGTGCATGCACACACACACACACACACATATTCAATTACATGAATTCATAGTAGCGTAAAGTGACTTCAGAATTATTATACTCATAATTATTTTATCACTCTAATTGATTTAAAATACATTGAAACAACATTGTTATTTCACTATACATGTGCACCATATTTATTCCAAACATTTCAAAATGCAATTAAACATGCATTCAACATACTAATAAGTCATAAATGAGAAATACACATCTCTAGATTCATTAGAATTTTGATTCTCCATTTCACTCAGTAGGCATTGCAAGAATCCCAACCATGTTTCATACCTAAGGCTCCCTACCTTCACCATACCACTTCTTGGTATCCATGAAAGGTATGCATTAAATTGAAGCAACATTTTTTTAATTCAGTTGAAGGAATTCTTATCTAATTCCTTCCCTTTACCCCTTTTCTTACATTCTCTATCATTACCATCACTCTCAAATGAAGTATTTTAAAGGATCAAACTAGTTGATAATTACTCTTGTTATTACACTAACCAATAGTTCCTAAAATTATCTCACCCTCGTAGATTAGTGATAAATTCATCAACTCAGTTGTTATATATTTCAATGAAATCTTCATAGAGGTATTTTCATTTGCATTCACTCTTAACATGTTTTCATTCAATATTTTCATATGTTGTCAATCTCCATCCCTTTATTATTTTCATTCATCCACAGAATAAAGGTTAGAAGCATAAGCACAACATATTAATATTGCTAGTTATCAGTGGTACCTCACTCAGTCCACTTTCCCAAATGACATTTCATACAATATGGAATCCATTAATATATCCACTATGTTACCCAAAATGTGACATGCACAAACTTTATTCATATATCATTACTATATGCATCTAGCATACCTCCATGCATCTACCATATCATTTTTTAATATATAATCATTGGACATGTATCTTTGATCTATTTCAACCCTTTCATGCCTATGCTACTATTCATCATCTTATGGCATCTTCTCAAAACATTAAAGAAAAAAAGTAAACTAGAAATAACTAGGTTAAGAGATTTCCGATCATAGTTACGGTTGCATCACTCAACCATAAACTTTTGTAATTATGTTAGCTTTCTCTAGGGAATCTAGTCAGCATGTTTTTTTATCTTACTACATCAACTCAAATAAATATTTATCTAATATCAATGTATTCGTATAAATAGAAAAAAAATCACATAAGTACACAAGCACGTGATATTAACTTTAAGATTTAAATTCTTTCCTATACTTCAAGCCCATCTAGGTTTTGTGTTGAACAATGCTTTGATACTACTTTGTAACTTAACCTCCCAGGCTATTGGGTATTTCTTGCGGTGTGGAAGGAATTACCTCTAAATTAACCTGACCTCCTTAGTCTTATTATGAAGGTGGGGTTTCCAACATTAGATTAGGCTCATCAAGAGCTTTCCAACAATATAGATTTGATCTCAATATGATTCATGGATTGAAATTTATACCCATTAGAAAAATTGGGCCCCTTTAGCCCTCCCACATCAGCGTGTAATGTTGTGTGGAACTACCAAGTGGCATATGTGGCTCAACCACATTCACCACAAACCAATGTATTGTTTGCCACATCTTCACACCATTATGCCACTACGCCTTCACACCATACCTTGGAAAAAAGCACTATGATCAACCTTCATAGTGCACCAAGATGTAAACTCTTTCATTACTTACCAAGAAAACTTCTTCTTCCACACATTTCCTTTACCATGACTCCTTACACTTGAACATTATAGATCATTGTTGGGGTCCATGGCCTACAATGATGTGTACCATAGCCATGTCAATTCCACATATGTACCATGTAACATCCCCACTCCAAGAGGCACCACAACTCATCATCATGTGTCATAACTCTTAAATATCATCCATATGATGGAAATGATACAGACCATTCAATGCATGAATAACTCTTAACAACTTAAACTTCGATCAATTTTGTTTCTGATGTAAACTACAATGGTCAACTTCATTAATTTAGAAGTTTCATATCATATCAAGTGATAGGGAATTAACACACATGCATGTTCAAGACCAATATGCAATGACAACCATTAGACCAGTAGGCACTATAAGATACCTCTGCAAACTCGATCCCTATAGTAACGTGCCTCCCAATTGCATGTACCACCACATCAATTTCACATAGAAAACCCACATTAGGGTTCTACACTCACCACCACCATTGTCACTTATTGTCATGCCAGAATTTTCCTCCATGTCACCCACTTCTACAACGTCTTTCTGATGCCACATTGTTGTAAGGGTGATGTCAACTAGCCTCATGGCATCCTCTAGTGATTCCATGTGTCATCCAAAAACTAGCCTCTTGGCTAGCCAAAAATCCATGTCTTCCTGCCACATGTCACGTTGATGATGTGACATGTCAGGAGTCTTAACATGTCATATGTGCATGTCATCAAGATTTCAATGTGGTATCCACGTAGAAATACCTAGCTTATGTGGTATCTTCCACCTCATCCCATGACATGGTCCCACCAATCTCTGTCCTTTGTGAAAATAAACATTTTCCCACTATATGCCATTCTTAATCTTTATTCCTTGGGACATACATTTCTCTATTCCCCTAGGACGTACATTTTTTCATAAGGAAACAACGACGTTTCCCATCTTGT
>APFE031730982.1:63205-76647 GCA_000404065.3 Pinus taeda | reverse complement strand
ATCAACATCAGAAAGATAAAGTAAATTAAATGTTTGCTTTGTATACGCGGGTTTCCTCCTTCTACATAGTTGTGTATATATGCGGGTTTAATTAACTGAAGTAGCGTATATCATTTGATTTTGAAAAAGGAATATTTGACTTGATAATACTGATTCACCCCCCCTCTCAGTATTATTTCCAACATTTAAATGGCAGAAATATTTTGGAAGTTGTGGCTATAACACAGGAATGTCTACATTTGATGCACACAAGAAAAATAGGGGCAACCATTCTCAAAATTGACCTCAAAAAAGCCTATGATTTCCTTGATTGGGGATTTTTGCGGTGTCTCCTCATTAAAATTGGGCTAAATGGTCAATACATAAACTGGATAATGGCATGTGTGGAGAAGGTTAATTATGTCATTCTCATAAATGGTATTCCTACTACATTTTTCACTGCTGTTAGGGGCCTCCGGCAGGGCTGCTCCCTATCTCCCCTTCTGTTTATTCTAATAATGGACACTCTCAGCCTACATATAAAAATTGTTGTTTCTATCGGAAATTGCTGTCCACTTTCCATAAAAAGGGGTAACTACTTCTCGCACAAACTTTTCATGGATGACATATTACTTTTTGCTATGCTCTGTAGACAGTCTTGGAAAATTTTGCATGAAATTTTAAGATCCTTTCAAAGGGCGACTGATTTGTGTATTAATTAAGGAAAATCATCTTTTCACTATGCGGATGTTAATATGGAAGATATGGAATATATTCCTCAACTCTTCAAGATACAAGCAATATCAATCAAAGAGGGAATGAAATATTTGGGCTATCATTTGAAGCCTTCGGGCTATTCCATAATTGATTAGTCTTGGATCCTCAACAAATATTACAAAAGGATTTCAATTTGGGAATTCAAATGCCTATCATTGGCTGGTAGGATGATACTCACACAATCAGTACTTGCATAACTCATTGTTTATTGGGCACACCTTTTTTTCATACCGTCAAGCATCATTAAAAAATTAAATAGTTTAACGACAAACATCACGTGGGGGGGTTGTAAGGAAAAAAGAAATTCCATCTTAGCAAACTAACAAATATTTCACTCCCTAAAAAGATGGGGGGTTGGGGCATTATGAAACTTCGTAGTTTTGGCTTGGCCCTATTATGTAAATCACTATGGAAAGTGGTTCTAGGAGATAGTTTATGGAGCTCTGCTATTAGGATAAAATATCTGGGGAACAAAGATTTCACATATTGGTTAGGAACAAATCATTGGGATCCGCTCGTGGATCGGCTATTTGGAGGAGTTTCCAAAAGATACAACACTTCTTTTTCAATAATTTGGTCTGTAAATTTCAATCTGGAAACAACATTCTCATCGGCCTTGATTCTATCATGGGTGTAGAGGAAAGTCACCCTATCTCTCAACAAATTTTACTTTTCCTTTAGCAAAAAGGTTTTTTTTTTGGGCTCAGGTCATTCGGGAATGGCAAGGTGTCATTCGTAGATGGAAATCTGCTATTGATCTGGGCCTTTGTGATCAAATGGATGTCCAATGGGATAAGGTAATCTGGAATATGAAGAGTGGTGGGATAATCAAGACCGAGGTAAAGGACAACATCGCTTGGCGGGGTAGGGGAGGCAAGATAAATGTTTTGGTCAAAGATATATATCTCTCCTCAATTGAAGAACATCATGATAATACCGGGAAAATTTTTCCAAATGCATTCTGGAAATCTGGATGCCCATTAAAAATAATTCTATTCTTGTGGCTTGTATACAATAATAAAAACCTCACATGGACCAATCTACAAAAAAGGAATTGGCACAGCCCTGCTATCTACTCAATCTGTCTATCTGAGACATAGGACAATATGCATATATTTCTTAGTTTCATCCATACACAGGACCTTTGGAAGAAGCTGGCTTCACACTTCGGTTTCATTGACGTTTCCCATTCATCCATTATGGACGCTTTTGAATGGTGGGGCTCCCAGAAAGTAATATGGAGACCCATTCCCCTTATAGTGTGCTGATGTATATGGAAATGGTGGAACACGTGATTTTTCAAAACTACAAAGAGAATTTCAAGCTCATATTTGATAAGGTCATCCCTATTACCTCTCTATCCTCCCTTATATTCCCCAGCAAAGAAACAAAAATCTAATGTAACTGCCTCAACTCAGTTAATTTATCCGAGGGCGCACTTTGATGGGGCTGCAAAAGACAGTTTGTGTGCTTGTGGAATTTACATCAACATCATAAAAGACCAGCACTTTTCAATTTACTGGAATGGTGGCACAGGGACTAGCAACAAAGCGGAGGCCATGTCATTATATTGTCTCCTTGTTTTTTGCTCTTTTTTGAATACTGGCCCAATACAGATGTTTGGCGACTCAAAAACCATCATTGAGCATGTGACTAGAAAACATAAAAAAAACACCAATTTTTTTGGATGGATGCATAGGATATCATCAATTTGGAAGTCTTCTCTTTCTCCATTTCACATGTAAAATATTCACAGAATATGATTGCTAATGCACTATCTAAGAGGGGCTTGCGTACTCAATGCGGAAGATGGTATCTGAGCATCACTGTGGGGTCTATCACGCATCAAATTCAACTTTTCTCCATGTCGGGTATATAGGAATACTTATCTATCCTGGTATGTATCAAGAACCCATCTTTTAATCATCGTCTTATGCTCAGGTATCATGTTTTAGTTTCCTTATTCTCTATATAAGGGTCTATCTCTCTATCAATCAAGTTATTTAGATCACTCAATAAATGCAGTCATGATTGACAGGTCAACATTTTCTGTAGATGCATATATGGTATCTTTTTGTAATATGGCTGCAAATATGGTCAATATTCCCTCTACACTATTCTATACATGACGTTTATCATAATATAAAAATATGCAACTTTTTTCTACTGAAAAAAGGTAACTATAAAAGTTATTAATTCTGTACACTAAACTTCGTAGTTATAAAAATATGAATGAGTTAATTTTATTCAATAAACATTTTCTTTTTTAACTATGTCATTGGTCATGGCGATTGGGAGCAGCGCTCGCACCCTGATTGAGCCCTAGGATCGGCCCTAGCAGCCTTAGCCCCAGCCATGGCCCCCCCGGATTCATCTCAGGAGGATCCTCAGAAAGCCTTCTCAGATCTGGTAAAATCTCTCCCTCCTCTGCGTCCCAGACCTGCAATCTCGCAATTCGTCAAGAAACTTGATATTCTTCAGGAAGTTCAGCTTCCACCAACTCTTCCTCGCATGGCAACACTATCCTTGGCCGAGAAAGGACTCATCGGGCAATTTACTGGCCTATGGCCATCGCCAAAAACGGTGCAAAGATGGATAGAACGAAACTGGTCGGAAAAGATCCCGGGGAAAATATCAATAAGATTATGCGGAAAAGGCTACTACACATTTCATTTTGAATCTAAAGCAGACAGGGATTTGATCTTCAGAAACGGGCCTTATTTTATGGATTCCAGGGGCCCCTATCTTAATAAATGGACCCCTGACTTTGACCCGGAACTGGACATCCCCAGTGCTGTTCCAGTTTGGGTTCGTCTCCCCCACCTCCCGCTTCACTGCTGGGGAGACGAATTAGTTAGGGAAATAGGGAATGCGGTTGGAAAATATATTGATAGAAGCGAGCCCAGGGTAACATGCAAGCATGTGCAAGGATCTGTGTCGAGGTGGATCTAGGAAGAGGACTACCTGAAGCAATAAAGCTAAAAGTGGACAACTGGAGCCATATTCAGCAGCTGGACTATAAGCAGATACCATTCAAATGCAAGGTATGTCACGAATACGAACATTTTGCTAACAGATGCACTAAAATTGTTAATGTTGATAATGAAGAGCAAGATGGGCATTGGGAGCCTGTCAAAAAGAAGCCCCCCCCCCCCCAAGCCTGCTATGGACTCTGACATCTCTGGATCTTCTATCCAGTGCCCCCCCTCCTCTCCTCCTTTCCCCTCTGGCCTCTCTCAAGATCCACCCCTCCCCTCTTCCTCCAACCCCTTTCTAATCCTTTCCAATGATGATTCCACCCCTAATAACCCCACCTTAGAGCCTTCAGATTCCCATTTACCTCTGATCACCTCTGCTCAACCCTCCCTTGAGCCCCCCTCTTCAAGAATCACCAGGAGCTCTTCAAAAGAACATGGAGCATCAAGTGATACGTATAAGAAGCCGAGACCTGGAAGGAAATCCGCGAAGTAACACAGAGACGAGAATGCCCAGAAGGACATAGATATGGGCACTCAAACTCCAATAGAATCCTTCATCATTAGACACCAAGAAAAAGAGACAACTGGCAAAGATCAAGAGAGGTGAGCACCTCTCCGCAGGCCCAATGCATCATGATGAAAATCCTTTCATGGAACAACAGGGGATTAGGGCACCCCTCAAAAATAGCAGCCCTTAGAGATTTACTCCACAATGAGAAACCCGAAATAATGTTGATACAAGAAACAAAACAAGATCAGCAAGAAATGAAAAAAATATTAGATCAACAGAAGCATTACTCAGGAAGCATTAGTGGCTCTAGAGGAGCCTCTGGAGGGATAGTCACTATTTGGGACAACAGTAAATGGACCTGCAACTCCGCAAATATCAACCAAAACTGGATCAAAACTAATCTTGAAAGCAGAACAAGTGACAAAAATGTAGTCATTTATAATGTTTATGTTCCCAATCATTACAGAGAGAAGGAAATTTGTTGGGACAATTTGAAGACAAGTATTGAAGGAGAAAGCACTATAAATCTCATAGTCACTGGAGACTTTAATATGATCCTGCATGCCAATGAAAAAAGGGGAGGAAATTTTGCTCCTGATCCTTATAGAGGCCACCTGGAAGCCATTATTTAGGAGAATGAATTAGTGGATATCATTCCTAAAAACCGCAAATACACCTGGAGCAACCGAAGGATTGGAAGTGGCAATATAATGGAACGTCTTGACAAATTCCTTGTTAATATATCATTCCTCTCAATCTTCTCTGTTAGTTACACCAATATCCTCAACACCCCTGCCTCTGACCATTACCCCATCACTTTAACTTTGGAAACCCACCGCCCTCTTGGTCCGATTCCTTTCAAATACAGCCCTCTTTGGAATTGGAATCCTACAGCTAGAGAAATTGTTGAGGAAGCCTGGAGCCACCATGTGGAAGGTTCGCCAAGTTTTATATGGGAGACCAAATTAAAAAGAGTCAAGAAGTCACTAAAATACTGGGCTAAAGAAAGCTATCAGGAACGAGAGGAGATTAAAAAGGGAGTTAAAAAAGATCTAGAAGAGGTGCAGGCAAGGATAGAAGAGCAAGGTTTATCTCAACAATACCAAGAGCAGGAGAACGCTTTGCACGCACAGCTAACCCACATCAATAGGGAGGAAGAAATAAAATGGCGAATTAAATCCAGGCAATTATGGTTACAAGGGGGAGATAAAAATACAGCTTATTTTCATAAACAAGCCACTACCCAAAAGCTCAGAAATAATGTAAATACAATCATGGACAGCGAAGGAAATAGACACAGCTCTCAAGAGGCCATAAATCAGGCAGCCTCTAAGCATTATAGTGACCTCCTTACTGAAGTCAAAGGGGCAGAAGATTACTCAGACTTGCTCCAGTACCTGCCCAAGGGTGTCACTAAACAGATGAATGATACTCTAAACAAGGAAATCGATGAAGAGGAAATTAAAAGATCAATCTGGACTCTGCATCCGGACAAGGCTCTTGGGCCTGACAGATTCCCCATCTGCTTCTACAGGGAGTTTTGGAACCTGATAAAAAAAAGATCTGGCAAAGATGATTCGATGGGCGCAAAGAAAAGGGAAACTTGGAGGATACACTTATTCCACCTTCCCTGCTCTCATACCTAAGGAGAATAGGCCCACTTCCTTCTCCAAGTTTCGGCCCATATCCCTCTGCATCTCCTCTTACAAAATTCTTACCAAAATCTTAGCTATGAGACTCAAGCCCCTCCTCCCCTCCTTGATATCTGAAAATCAAGGAGGTTTTTTGTCCAACAGACACATCCATGACTCCATCCTACTCGTCCAAGAAGCCATCCACTCGAGCCTATCTAGGAAAGAGAAAGGATTTGTGTTAAAGCTTGACTTAGCAAACGCCTTCGATAGAGTAAGGCATTCCTTCTAAATCGCAGTTTTAAAAAAGACGGGCTTCGAAACTCCCTTCATTAATATTATTGTTGCCTATATTTCTAGACCATGGGTCTCCCCCCTGGTCAACGGTCGGCCTGGTGAATCTTTCCAATCCTCCCGAGGCCTCAAACAGGGCTGCCCTCTCTCCCCCTATCTCTTCATTCTTATGGCAGAATCCTTCAGCCAAGTCTTGGATCACAACAGAAGAGTGGGACTTATAACAGGAATCAAATTTGGAAATGGAGTCAAAAATATTAACCATTCACAATTTGCAGATGACACATTATTAATTGGGGGCGCCTCCACTACAATTGCAAGACGGTTTAAGAATATGCTAGATCAATATATGGGGTATTCTGGAGGTGCAGTGAATCATCACAAAAGCTATGTCTACGGATGAAATATATTAAACCAAACTGCCCATAGCATTGCAAACATATTTGGTGTCACATGCAACCTAGAATGGAACCACTTTTCCTACTTGGGCATGCCAGTGAGTTTGGGCCCTCTGAAGGCGGAAACTTGGAACGGGATCATTGACAAAGTAAAAAGAAAAGTGCAGCAATGGGGAACAATGTGGCTCAACCCTGCAGGTAGACTCATTCTTCTAAAATCAAGTATCACTTCCCTTCCTCTATATCGCTTCTCTCTATATCAGGTCCCTGCCATTTTTCATCATAAATTGGAAATCGCTCTTCACCACTTTCTTTGGCAAGGGGGAAAGAATGACAAAACCAGGTTTAATCTAGTTAGCTGGAAGCATGTCATCCAATCCCAAGACAGAGGAGGACTTGGCATCAGATCCCCAAAAATCTTAAATTTAGCCTTCGGTGTGAAAATGGTATGGAGGTTAATAACTGGATCCACAGCCTGGTGGAAAAAGGTGCTGGAGATCAAATACCTCAACTTCCCCAGGCAACAACTCCTTGATTCCAATATGCCCAACAGAGACTCCACTAAAATCTGGAGGCTATGCAAGAAAGCTCTTCCTATTATTATGCAAAATACTTTGAAAGTTCTAGGTGGGGGAACCAGCATCAATTTTGGAACAGACAAAATCATGGGGCTTCAACCCTTGAATATGCACCAAGAGGCTACTCCAGTTATCAATTATTTCAATAGCAGAGGCATTCACAATTTAGACCAAATCTCCAGCTGGGACCCCTGTACCCACGCTTGGACGGGCTGGTCCTTTCCAGAGATCCCTATAGTTTTAGAACCCAATCTCGGTTTCCTAAAGATGCATCTTCATAGTAAATCTCCTACAAAAAAAGAGGAAATGGATGGCTTCCGCTGGGATCCAACAGGATCAAACTATACAGTAAAATCAGGCCATTAACACATCTGCAACAGCACCTTCCAGATGACTTCGTGGAACCATTGGAAAATTGCTTGGCATACAAAAGCTCTCCCAAAGATCAAATTTTTCATATGGCTCTTGCTAAAAGGCAAAATCCTTACAGCAGAGAACCTAAAAAGAAGAGGTATCAATGGTCCTTCAAGATGCCCCAACTGTTGCAAGGCTGAAGAAACAATGCACCATTTATTCATAGAGTGTCCCTTCGTTGTCGAATGCTGGAGAAAGACTTCCTCTATCGGCAACCTAACTTGGGAACCTCAGGACAGCATAGCTAAGACTATTTACACTTGGAAAAAATGTTGTCCCTGGAAAGAAAAAAGGAGCAGCTTGGTGAAGAGAGTATGGGATACTCTCCCTCACACTCTACTATGGCGAATCTGGCTAGCAAGAAACAAAAAAATCTTCCAAGATAAGAGCCCCAATGCACGAACAACTTGCAATAAAGCTAAAAGCCTTGCTCTGAAAGCGATTGCAATCAACACCACGGGGAAAATTGAAGCAACAAACTACATGGTGGAGGAACGAAATCTAGCTATATTTTGGAAAGACATCATAATGCTCAGGGAAGCAATAAGAGGGAGGTACCGAACAATGTAGAGGATAGACCTTGGAAAATTAGACTAAAAGACCAAGAATTTAACAACTGGATACAAAGGAACAATTGTTTCTCTCTTTTTTTCGACGGGGCTTCAAAATCAAACTCGGGCATAGCTGGAGTAGGGGGTCTGATTCTCAATGATAAAGGGGAGTGCATTCTCAATTATGAGTGGAGTTTAGGTAAGGTGTCGAACAACAGAGCCGAAGCTCTAGCTCTGTTTCAGGGCCTAACCCAACTAGGCAAACTGGGAATTAAAAAAGTTATGGTGTTTGGAGACTCTTCAATAGTAATTCGCCTAATGGTTCATCATCAGAACTCGCCTAACACTATGCTTCAGCAAGTCAATCTTCACAACTGAATCCTTCACCAAACTATGGAAGACATTCGATACTTTCATGTTTTCCGCAACCTAAAAAAGAAGGCGGACGAAAGAGCTAATAGCGCGTGTGGAAGACTAGCAGGTACCTTAAGATGCAACTCCATAGAAGTCTTTCAACCAATTACGTGACTTCCCACAAAACCAACAACGCCCAGTCCAAAATTATTGACAGGGCTGATATAAAATGTGACCCTCGGGCTGACCAAAGGACTCTTCTCTGCAGCAAAATATTCCAGCATCATGAAATATATGACACAATCTGCAACAGCGACAATCACAGCAAAACCGCCGGAAGATCTACCAAAATATCCGACTCAAGGATCCTTCAAGATTATCAGCAGGTTTGTCAGCAACCCGTGAACTGCCAGCTCCTCTCCTGTCTCACCTTCACTCAGCGTCTGGCTTTATTAATCCCCTGTTCTTCCCTCATTTGCGCATATCTCTCCATCCTCTGTTGTTTGATCTTCGCCTTCCTTCACCTTTACTCTCAAGTGCTTCCCCTCAAGCGTTGTGTTGCCCGCTTCAGGGGCATCTTTTGCCCTCTCTACGCCTTTCGTTTCTCCCCTTATCACTCTTTCTCAAGCGTCTAGCCCTCCAACCCCTATTGCCTGATTTTTGCCTCTTTTTGCCTCTGTATTCACGCGCATTCTTTCTGGCTTCTTTGTCTGCTCAAGAAGCATTTTTTTCCCCTCTCGTGCCTTCCCAATCCTTAGGACTTTCGCTCTTTCAAGCAGCCCAGACTTTGTAATCCTTGCACAATCAATCACTCTCAGGCCCTCCGAATCTCTGCGGTGTCTTCAGTCTTCCCTCATGTCAGTGTAGTGTGCTTTCCCCTTACCATTGTTTATCTCTGTCGTTCAACCCAGCCTCTTACAATTGCCCTCATGGCCCGCAGCGAAGATTGTCTGCATTGTGCAGACTTACAAGCAGAACTAGAAGAAGTCAGGGCTCAACAGCGCATCCTAGAGAATCAGCAGAGGATCTTGGAGACGAGGCTCGAAGATCAGAATTGCATTTTGAATGAGAAATACAGAGCTGAAATAGATCTCTTTCTGCACAGGTTTGCCTCTCTCCATGAACAGTTTAGTCAACTCTCAAATCGATGTAGCCATGCGGAAGAATCAATTTCCATCCTGCAGTATATGATGGAAAAGAAAAATAATGTAGACACCAGCTCCTCAAGTGCCAAACAGGATGGAGTGGACTAGCAACTGGAGGAATCCACCGCAAGGAAAATCAGCCACATTGTCATAGATTAATATGTTTTGCAAATGTCAATTATGGATGTCCCAATATGTAAGAATCTATAGTAGCTCAGTTAATGATAGAAGCAGAACTAGTAGAAAAAGGATCAAGAAGAAATCTCCATTTTGTAATTCTCTTGATCCAAGCTGTCACCGACAACTAATGTACCTTAGGAGCCTGGACTCCCCTTCTTTTTTTCAGCCACTAATATAGCAACCGACTTTGTTAAAAAAAAACATACTAATAAGTCATAAATGAGAAATACACATCTCTAGATTCATTAGAATTTTGATTCTCCATTTCACTCAGTAGGCATTGCAAGAATCCCAACCATGTTTCATACCTAAGGCTCCCTACCTTCACCATACCACTTCTTGGTATCCATGAAAGGTATGCATTAAATTGAAGCAACATTTTTTTAATTCAGTTGAAGGAATTCTTATCTAATTCCTTCCCTTTACCCCTTTTCTTACATTCTCTATCATTACCATCACTCTCAAATGAAGTATTTTAAAGGATCAAACTAGTTGATAATTACTCTTGTTATTACACTAACCAATAGTTCCTAAAATTATCTCACCCTCGTAGATTAGTGATAAATTCATCAACTCAGTTGTTATATATTTCAATGAAATCTTCATAGAGGTATTTTCATTTGCATTCACTCTTAACATGTTTTCATTCAATATTTTCATATGTTGTCAATCTCCATCCCTTTATTATTTTCATTCATCCACAGAATAAAGGTTAGAAGCATAAGCACAACATATTAATATTGCTAGTTATCAGTGGTACCTCACTCAGTCCACTTTCCCAAATGACATTTCATACAATATGGAATCCATTAATATATCCACTATGTTACCCAAAATGTGACATGCACAAACTTTATTCATATATCATTACTATATGCATCTAGCATACCTCCATGCATCTACCATATCATTTTTTAATATATAATCATTGGACATGTATCTTTGATCTATTTCAACCCTTTCATGCCTATGCTACTATTCATCATCTTATGGCATCTTCTCAAAACATTAAAGAAAAAAAGTAAACTAGAAATAACTAGGTTAAGAGATTTCCGATCATAGTTACGGTTGCATCACTCAACCATAAACTTTTGTAATTATGTTAGCTTTCTCTAGGGAATCTAGTCAGCATGTTTTTTTATCTTACTACATCAACTCAAATAAATATTTATCTAATATCAATGTATTCGTATAAATAGAAAAAAAATCACATAAGTACACAAGCACGTGATATTAACTTTAAGATTTAAATTCTTTCCTATACTTCAAGCCCATCTAGGTTTTGTGTTGAACAATGCTTTGATACTACTTTGTAACTTAACCTCCCAGGCTATTGGGTATTTCTTGCGGTGTGGAAGGAATTACCTCTAAATTAACCTGACCTCCTTAGTCTTATTATGAAGGTGGGGTTTCCAACATTAGATTAGGCTCATCAAGAGCTTTCCAACAATATAGATTTGATCTCAATATGATTCATGGATTGAAATTTATACCCATTAGAAAAATTGGGCCCCTTTAGCCCTCCCACATCAGCGTGTAATGTTGTGTGGAACTACCAAGTGGCATATGTGGCTCAACCACATTCACCACAAACCAATGTATTGTTTGCCACATCTTCACACCATTATGCCACTACGCCTTCACACCATACCTTGGAAAAAAGCACTATGATCAACCTTCATAGTGCACCAAGATGTAAACTCTTTCATTACTTACCAAGAAAACTTCTTCTTCCACACATTTCCTTTACCATGACTCCTTACACTTGAACATTATAGATCATTGTTGGGGTCCATGGCCTACAATGATGTGTACCATAGCCATGTCAATTCCACATATGTACCATGTAACATCCCCACTCCAAGAGGCACCACAACTCATCATCATGTGTCATAACTCTTAAATATCATCCATATGATGGAAATGATACAGACCATTCAATGCATGAATAACTCTTAACAACTTAAACTTCGATCAATTTTGTTTCTGATGTAAACTACAATGGTCAACTTCATTAATTTAGAAGTTTCATATCATATCAAGTGATAGGGAATTAACACACATGCATGTTCAAGACCAATATGCAATGACAACCATTAGACCAGTAGGCACTATAAGATACCTCTGCAAACTCGATCCCTATAGTAACGTGCCTCCCAATTGCATGTACCACCACATCAATTTCACATAGAAAACCCACATTAGGGTTCTACACTCACCACCACCATTGTCACTTATTGTCATGCCAGAATTTTCCTCCATGTCACCCACTTCTACAACGTCTTTCTGATGCCACATTGTTGTAAGGGTGATGTCAACTAGCCTCATGGCATCCTCTAGTGATTCCATGTGTCATCCAAAAACTAGCCTCTTGGCTAGCCAAAAATCCATGTCTTCCTGCCACATGTCACGTTGATGATGTGACATGTCAGGAGTCTTAACATGTCATATGTGCATGTCATCAAGATTTCAATGTGGTATCCACGTAGAAATACCTAGCTTATGTGGTATCTTCCACCTCATCCCATGACATGGTCCCACCAATCTCTGTCCTTTGTGAAAATAAACATTTTCCCACTATATGCCATTCTTAATCTTTATTCCTTGGGACATACATTTCTCTATTCCCCTAGGACGTACATTTTTTCATAAGGAAACAACGACGTTTCCCATCTTGTGAAGCCAAATATCTATCTCCTAAGACGTAAACATTATTGTTTCACAACAGAAATACTTCCCATCTCCCACTATCAAGTTTCCCATCCCGTGGAACCATTATACATCCCCTAGGACAAAACAAAATGAAACAGTAACAAGAAGAGATGCAAGAACAAATTTAATGACAAAGAGCACATCAAATAGAAATCCAAATAACATGTCCAAAAATAATGACACAACAAATGAAAATGTAACGAAAACAAGAAGAGATGAAAGAAAAAATTGAATGACATAACACATTAAACAACATATTGACAGAGGAAGGAACAACAACTGACATATAATGAGTGTGAAAAGAAAAGAATGAAAAAAAAAATGTAGAATAAAATCCTACATAAAAAGAGGTGTTTAAAGGATGTAGAAAAAAATCTTTAAAAAAGGGGTTTAAAGGATGTAAAAGAAAATCTTACAAAAGAAAGGTGTTTAACCAATATCTATGTCTAATTTTAGCCTGAAATTATCACTAATATGTATATTGCACATTGAAAATTCTGCAATAGGATTGATCAACTAACTCAAGTTCAAATGTGTTATGTGTGCAAGGATTCATATGTTGGAATTCATATATTAACACAAATACAACTCCAATATGCATGAGATGTAGAAGAGAAGGAACTCATCACAAATTTTCATCAGATAACCATACGGATAACCATACGAATCTAGGAGAACAACTTAAAGTTCTTTAAGATCTCACACAAGTTGAGAAGATATTAATTGCACGTGCAAGTCCAATTTCACAAGTTTTTCATTTAATAAATGGACAATACAAATATAGACGACATACCATTAGTTTTTCACAAGAGGTTAGCAATATTTCCATGAGGTTACCTTAACGTATTCAAGATTTGGAGTGAATTGATAGAAGATTTTATATATATATATATATATATATATATATAGACAAAACATTATCACATCTCAAATTAAAAAG